>JABXNX010003853.1:0-21251 GCA_014843695.1 Archivesica marissinica
ATTTATATTGCTATCAATAATTAATGCAGCACAGGGTATTTACATTGCTATCTATAACTAATGCAGCACGGGGTATTTATATTGCTATCTATAATTAATGCAGCACAGTGGATTTATTTTGCTATCTATAACTAATGCAGGGTATTTATATTGCTAAATATAACTAATGCAGCACAGGGTATTTACATTTCTATCTATAAATAATGCAGCACAGGGTATTTATATTGCTATCTATAACTAATGCAGGGTATTTATATTGCTATCTATAACTAATGCAGGGTATTTATATTGCTATCTATAACTAATGCAGGGTATTTATATTGTTATCTATAATTAATGCAGCACAGGATATTTGTATTGCTATCTATAATTAATGCAACACAGGGTATTTATATTGCTAAATATAACTAATGCAGCACAGGGTATTTACATTTCTATCTATAAATAATGCAGCACAGGGTATTTATATTGCTATCTATAACTAATGCAGGGTATTTATATTGCTATCTATAACTAATGTAGTGTATTTATATTGCTATTTATAATTAATGCAGCACGGGGTATTTATATTGCTATCCATAACTAATGCAGCAGAGAGTATTTATATTGCTATCTATAACTAATGCAGCACAGAGTATTTATATTGCTATCTATAACTAATGCAGCACGGGGTATTTATATTGCTATCTATAATTAATGCACCACGGGGTATTTAAATTGCTATCCATAACTAATGCAGCACAGGGTATTTATATTTCTATCTATAACTAATGCAACACGGGGTATTTATATTGCAATCTATAACTAATGCAGCACGGGGTATTTATATTGCAATCTATAACTAATGCAGCACGGGGTATATATATTGCTATCTATAACTAATGCAGGGTATTTATATTGCTCTCTATAACTAATGCAGTACGGGTATTTATATTGCTATCTATAATTAATGCAACACAGGGTATGTATATTGCTATCTATAACTAATGCAGGGTATTTATATTGCTATCTATAATTAATGCAGAACATGCTATTTACATTGCTATCTATAACTACTGCAGAGTATTTATATTGCTATCTATAACTAATGCAGAACATGGTATTTATATTGCTATCTATAACTAATGCAGGGTATTTATATTGCTATATATAACTAATGCAGCACAAGATATTTATATTGCTATCAATAATTAATGCAGCACAGGGTATTTACATTGCTATCTATAACTAATGCAGCACGGGGTATTTATATTGCTATCTATAATTAATGCAGCACAGTGGATTTATTTTGCTATCTATAACTAATGCAGGGTATTTATATTGCTAAATATAACTAATGCAGCACAGGGTATTTACATTTCTATCTATAAATAATGCAGCACAGGGTATTTATATTGCTATCTATAACTAATGCAGGGTATTTATATTGCTATATATAACTAATGCAGCACAGGGTATTTACATTGCTATCTATAACTAATGCAGCACAGGGTATTTATATTGCTATCTATAACTAATACAGGGTAATCATATTGCTATCTATAACTAATGCAGCACAGGGTATTTAAATTGCTATCTATAATTAATGCAGCATGGGGTATTTACATTGCTATTTATAATTAATGCAGCACGGGGTATTTACATTGCTATACATAACTAATGCAACACAGGGTATTTATGTTGCTCTCTATAATTAATGCAGCACGGGGTATTTACATTGCTATCTATAACTAATGCAGCACGGGGTATTTATATTGCTATCTATAATTATGCACCACGGGTATTGAAATTGCATATCCATAACGAATGCACCACAGGGTATTTATATTTTCATCTATAAACTAATGCAAACGGGGTATTATATTGCAATCTAATACTAATGCAGCACGGGTAGTTATATTGCAATCTATAACTAATGCAGCACGGGGGTATATATAAAATTGCTATCTATAACTATGCAGGGTATGTATATGCTCTCTACCTATGCAGTACGGGTATTATATTGCTATCTATAAAATGCAACACCGGGTATGTATATTGCTATCTATAACTAAGGCAGGGTATTTATATTGCTATCTATAACTATGCAGCACATGGTATTTATATTGCTATCTATAAAATATGCAGGGTATTTATATTGCTATCTATAATTAATGAAGCACGGGGTATTTATATTGCTATCTATAACTAATGCAGCACAGGGTATTTAATTTGCTATCTATGATTAATGCAGCATGGGGTATTTACATTGCTATTTATAATTAATGCAGCACAGGGTATTTACATTGCTATCTATAACTAATGCAGCACAGGGTATTTATATTGCTATCTATAACTAATGCAGCACATGGTATTTTTATTGTTATCTATAATTAATGCAGCACGGGGTATTTACATTGCTATCTATAATTAATGCAGCACAGGGTATTTACATTGCTATCTATGACTAATGCAGCACAGATTATTTCTATTGCTATCGATAACTAACGCAGCACAGGGTATTTATATTGCTATCTATAACTAATGCAGCACGGAGTATATTGCTATCTATAATTATGCAGCACGTGTATTTATATTACTATCTATAATTAATGCAGAAAAGGGTATTTATGTTGCTCTCTATAATTAATGCAGAACGGGGTATTTACATTGCTATCTATAATTAATGCAGCACATGGTATTTACATTGCTATCTATAACTAATGCAGCACATGGTATTTATATTGCTATCTATAATTAATGCAGCACGGGGTAGTTTCATTGCTATCTATAATTAATGCAGCACATGGTATTTACATTGCTATCTATAACTAATGCAGCACATGGTATTTATGTTGCTATCTATAACTAATGCAGCACGGGGTATTTATATTGCTATCTATAATTAATGAAGCACGGGGTATTTATATTGCTATCTATAACTAATGCAGCACAGGGTATTTAAATTGCTATCTATGATTAATGCAGCATGGAGTATTTACATTGCTATTTATAATTAATGCAGCACAGGGTATTTACATTGCTATCTATAACTAATGCAGCATAGGGTATTTATATTGCTATCTATAACTAATGCAGCACATGGTATTTTTATTGTTATCTATAATTAATGCAGCACGGGGTATTTACATTGCTATCTACAATTAATGCAGCACAGGGTATTTATATTGCTATCTATAATTAATGCAGCACAGGGTATTTATTGTGCTATCTATAACTAATGCAGCGTATTAATACTGCTATCTATAACTAATGAAGCACATAGTATTTATATTGCTATCTATAACTAATGCAGCACAGGGTATTTATTTTGCTATCTATAATTAATGCAGCACGGGGTATTTATATTTCTATCTATAACTAATGCAGCACGGGGTATTTATATTGCTATCTATAACTAATGCAGCACAGTGTATTTATATTGCTATCTATAATTAATGCAGCACGGGGTATTTACATTGCTATCTATAACTAATGCAGTGGTATTTATGTTGCTATCTATAACTAATGCAGCACGGGGTTTTATATTGCTTCTATAATTAATGCAGCACGGTATTTATATTGCTATCTATAACTAATGCGCACAGGGTATTTATATTGCTATCTATAACTAATGCAGCACGGGGTATTTATAATTGCTATCTATAACTAATGCAGCACAGGGTATTTATATTGCTATCTATAAATAATGCAGGGTATTTATATTGCTATCTATAACTAATGCAGCACGGGGTATTTATATTGCTATCTATAATTAATGCAGCACAGGGTATTTATATTGCTATCTATAATTAATGCAGGGTATTTATATTGCTATCTATAACTAATGCAGCACGGGGTATTTATATTGCTATCTATAATTAATGCAGCACAGGGTATTTATATTGCTATCTATAACTAATGCAGCACAGGGTATTTATATTTCTATCTATATCTAATGCAACACGTGGTATTTATATTGCTATCTATAACTAATGCAGCACAGGGTATTTATATTGCTATCTATAATTAATGCAGCACAGGGTATTTATATTGCTATCTATAATTAATGCAGCACAGGGTATTTATATTGCTATCTATAACTAATGCAGGGTATTTATATTGCTCTCTATAACTAATGCAGCACGGGTATTTATATTGCTATCTATAATTAATGCAACACAGGGTATTTATATTGCTATCTATAACTAATGCAGGGTATTTATATTGCTATCTATAACTAATGCAGCACATGGTATTTATATTGCTATCTATAAATAATGCAGGGTATTTATATTGCTATATAACTAATGCAGCACAGGGTATTTATATTGCTATCTATAATTAATGCAGGTATTTATATTGCTATATATAACTAATGCGCACATGGTATTTATTGCTATCTAACTAATGCAGCACAGAGTATTTATATTGCTATCTATAATTAATGCAGCACAGGGTATTTATATTGCTATCTATAATTAATGCAGAACAGGCTATTTACATTGCTATCTATAACTAATGCAGTGTATTTATATTGCTATCTATAATTAATGCAGGGTATTTATATTGCTAAATATAACTAATGCAGCACATTGTATTTATATTGCTATCTATAAGAAATGCAGGGTAAATATATTGCTATATATAACTAATGCAGCACAGTGTATTTCTATTGCTATCTATAACTAATGCAGCACTGGGTATTTATATTGCTATCTATAACTAATGCAACCACAGTGTATTTATATTGCTATCTATAATTAATGCAGCACGGGGTATTTATATTGCTATCTATAACTAATGCAACCACAGGGTATTTATATTGCTATCTATAATTAATGCAGCACAGGGTATTTATATTGCTATCTATAACTAATGCAGGGTATTTATATTGCTATCTATAACTAGTTAAGCAAGGGGTATTTATATTGTTATCTATAACTAATGAAGCACGGGGTATTTATATTGTTATCTATAATTAATGCAGCACAGGATATTTGTATTGATATCTATAACTAATGTAGGGTATTTATGTTGCTGTCTATAACTAATGCAGCACGGGGTATTTATATTGCTATCCATAACTAAAGCAGCACAGAGTATTTATATTGCTATATATAACTAATGCAGCACAGGGTATTTATATTGCTATCTATAACTAATGCAGCACGGGGTATTTATATTGCTATCTATAACTGATGCAACCACAGGGTATTTATATTGCTATCTATAATTAATGGAGCACGGGGTATTTATATTGCCATCCATAACAAATGCAGCACAGGGTATTTATATTGCTATCTATAATTAATGCAGCACAGGGTATTCATAATGCTATCTATAACTAATGCAGGGTTTTTATATTGCTATCTATAACTAATGAAGCAAGGGGTATTTATATTGTTATCTATAATTAATGCAGCACAGGATATTTGTATTGCTTTCTATAATTAATGCAGCACAGGGTATATATATTGCTATCTATAACTAATGCAGGGTATTTATATTGCTATCTATAACTAATGCAGCATGGGGTATTTATATTGCTATCTATAATTAATGCAGCACGGGGTATTTATATTGTTATCTATAATTAATGCAGCACAGGATATTTGTATTGCTATCTATAACTAAAGTATTGTATTTATATTGCTATATATAACTAATGCAGCACGGGGTATTTATATTGCTGTCCATAACTAATGCAGCACAGGGTATTTATATTGCTATCTATAACTAATGCAGCACAGAGTATTTCTATTGCTATCTATAACTAATGCAGCACAGGGTATTTATATTGCTATCTATAACTAATGCAGCACAGAGTATTTATATTGCTATCTATAATTAATGCACCACGGGGTATTTATATTGCTATCTATAACTAATGCAACACGGGGTATTTATATTGCTATCTATAACTAATGCAGCACGGGGTATATATATATTGCTATCTATAACTAATGCACCACATGGTATTTATATTGCTATCTATAAATAATGCAGGGTATTTATATTGCTATATATAACTAATGCAGCACATGGTATTTATATTGCTATCTATAATTAATGCAGCACAGGGTATTTATATTGCTATCTATGATTAATGCAGGGTATTTATATTGCTATCTATAACTAATGCAGCACGGGGTATTTATATTGCTATCTATAATTAATGCAGCACAGGGTATTTATATTGCTATATATAACTAATGCAGCACAGGGTATTTATATTGCTATATATAACTAATGCAGCACATGGTATTTATATTGCTATCTATAACTAATGCAGCACAGGGTATTTATATTGCTATATATAACTAATGCAGCACAGAGTATTTTTAATGCTATCTATAACTAATGCAGCACAGAGTATTTATATTGCTATCTATAATTAATGCAGCACAGGGTATTTATATTGCTATCTATAATTAATGCAGAACAGGCTATTTACATTGCTATTTATAACTAATGCAGGGTATTTATATTGCTATCTATAACTAATGCAGAACATGGTATTTATATTGCTATCTATAACTAATGCAGGATATTTATATTGCTATATATAACTAATGCAGCACATGGTATTTATATTGCTATCTATAATTAATGCAGCACAGGGTATTTACATTGCTATCTATAACTAATGCAGCACGGGGTATTTTCATTGCTATCTTTCATTAATGCAGGGTATTTATATTGCTATATATAACTAATGCAGCACAGGGTATTTATATTGCTATCTATAACTAATGCAGCACGGGGTATTTATATTGCTATCTATAACTGATGCAACCACAGGGTATTTATATTGCTATCTATAATTAATGCAGCACGGGGTATTTATATTGCCATCTATAACTAATGCAGCACAGGGTATTTATATTGCTATCTATAATTAATGCAGCACAGGGTATTCATAATGCTATCTATAACTAATGCAGGGTTTTTATATTGCTATCTATAACTAATGAAGCAAGGGGTATTTATATTGTTATCTATAATTAATGCAGCACAGGATATTTGTATTGCTTTCTATAATTAATGCAGCACAGGGTATATATATTGCTATCTATAACTAATGCAGGGTATTTATATTGCTATCTATAACTAATGCAGCATGGGGTATTTATATTGCTATCTATAATTAATGCAGCACGGGGTATTTATATTGTTATCTATAATTAATGCAGCACAGGATATTTGTATTGCTATCTATAACTAATGTAGGGTATTTATATTGCTATATATAACTAATGCAGCACGGGGTATTTATATTGCTCTCCATAACTAATGCAGCACAGGGTATTTATATTGCTATCTATAACTAATGCAGCACAGAGTATTTCTATTGCTATCTATAACTAATGCAGCACAGGGTATTTATATTGCTATCTATAACTAATGCAGCACAGAGTATTTATATTGCTATCTATAATTAATGCACCACGGGGTATTTATATTGCTATCTATAACTAATGCAACACGGGGTATTTATATTGCTATCTATAACTAATGCAGCACGGGGTATATATATTGATATCTATAACTATTGCAGCACAGGGTATTTATATTGCTATCTATAATTAATGCAGCACAGGGTATTTATATTGCTATCTATAATTAATGCACACAGGGTATTTATATTGCTATCTATAACTAATGCAGGGTTTTTATATTGCTCTCTATAACTAATGCAGCACGGGTATTTATATTGCTATCTATAATTAATGCAACACAGGGTATTTATATTGCTATCTATGACTAATGCAGGGTATTTATATTGCTATCTATAACTAATGCAGCACATGGTATTTATATTGCTATCTATAAATACTACAGGGTATTTATATTGCTATATATAACTATTGCAGCACAGGGTATTTATATTGCTATTTATAATTAATGCAGGGTATTTATATTGCTATATATAACTAATGCAGCACATGGTATTTTTATTGCTATCTATAACTAATGCAGCACAGAGTATTTATATTGCTATCTATAATTAATGCAGCACAGGGTATTTATATTGCTATCTATAATTAATGCAGAACAGGCTATTTACATTGCTATCTATAACTAATGCAGTGTATTTATATTGCTATCTATAATTAATGCAGGGTATTTATATTGCTAAATATAACTAATGCAGCACATTGTATTTATATTGCTATCTATAAGAAATGCAGGGTAAATATATTGCTATATATAACTAATGCAGCACAGTGTATTTCTATTGCTATCTATAACTAATGCAGCACTGGGTATTTATATTGCTATCTATAACTAATGCAACCACAGTGTATTTATATTGCTATCTATAATTAATGCAGCACGGGGTATTTATATTGCTATCTATAACTAATGCAACACAGGGTATTTATATTGCTATCTATAATTAATGCAGCACAGGGTATTTATATTGCTATCTATAACTAATGCAGGGTATTTATATTGCTATCTATAACTAGTTAAGCAAGGGGTATTTATATTGTTATCTATAACTAATGAAGCACGGGGTATTTATATTGTTATCTATAATTAATGCAGCACAGGATATTTGTATTGCTATCTATAACTAATGTAGGGTATTTATGTTGCTGTCTATAACTAATGCAGCACGGGGTATTTATATTGCTATCCATAACTAAAGCAGCACAGAGTATTTCTATTGCTATCTATAAATAATGCAGCACAGGGTATTTATATTGCTATCTATAACTAATGCAGCACAGAGTATTTATATTGCTATCTATAACTAATGCAGCACAGAGTATTTATATTGCTATCTATAACTGATGCAGCACAGGGTATTTCTATTTCTATCTATAACTAATGCAACACGGGGTATTTATATTGCTATCTATAACTAATACAGCACGGGGTATATATATTGCTATCTATAACTAATGCGCCACAGGGTATTTATATTGCTATCTATAATTAATGCAGCACAGGGTATTTATATTGCTATCTGTAATTAATGCAGCACAGGGTATTTTTATTGCTATCTATAACTAATGCAGGGTATTTATATTGCTCTCTATAACTAATGCAGCACGGGTATTTATATTGCTATCTATAATTAATGCAACACAGGGTATTTATATTGCTATCTATAACTAATGCAGGGTATTTATATTGCTATCTATAACTAATGCAGCACATGGTATTTATATTGCTATCTATAAATAATGCATGGTATTTATATTGCTATATATAACTAATGCAGCACAGGGTATTTATATTGCTATTTATAATTAATGCAGGGTATTTATATTGCTATATATAACTAATGCAGCACATGGTATTTTTATTGCAATCTATAACTAATGCAGCACAGAGTATTTATATTGCTATCTATAATTAATGCAGCACAGGGTATTTATATTGCTATCTATAATTAATGCAGAACAGGATATTTACATTGCTATCTATAACTAATGCAGGGTATTTATATTGCTATCTATAACTAATGCAGAACATCATATTTATATTGCTATCTATAACTAATGCAGCACATGGTATTTATATTGCTATCTATAAATAATACAGGGTATTTATATTGCTATATATAACTATTGCAGCACAGGGTATTTATATTGCTATTTATAATTAATGCAGGGTATTTATATTGCTATATATAACTAATGCAGCACATGGTATTTTTATTGCTATCTATAACTAATGCAGCACAGAGTATTTATATTGCTATCTATAATTAATGCAGCACAGGGTATTTATATTGCTATCTATAATTAATGCAGAACAGGCTATTTACATTGCTATCTATAACTAATGCAGTGTATTTATATTGCTATCTATAATTAATGCAGGGTATTTATATTGCTAAATATAACTAATGCAGCACATTGTATTTATATTGCTATCTATAAGAAATGCAGGGTATATATATTGCTATATATAACTAATGCAGCACAGTGTATTTCTATTGCTATCTATAACTAATGCAGCACTGGGTATTTATATTGCTATCTATAACTAATGCAACCACAGGGTATTTATATTGCTATCTATAATTAATGCAGCACGGGGTATTTATATTGCTATCTATAACTAATGCAACCACAGGGTATTTATATTGCTATCTATAATTAATGCAGCACAGGGTATTTATATTGCTATCTATAACTAATGCAGGGTATTTATATTGCTATCTATAACTAGTTAAGCAAGGGGTATTTATATTGTTATCTATAACTAATGAAGCACGGGGTATTTATATTGTTATCTATAATTAATGCAGCACAGGATATTTGTATTGCTATCTATAACTAATGTAGGGTATTTATGTTGCTATCTATAACTAATGCAGCACGGGGTATTTATATTGCTATCCATAACTAATGCAGCACAGAGTATTTCTATTGCTATCTATAAATAATGCAGCACAGGGTATTTATATTGCTATCTATAACTAATGCAGCACAGAGTATTTATATTGCTATCTATAACTAATGCAGCACAGAGTATTTATATTGCTATCTATAGCTGATGCAGCACAGGGTATTTCTATTTCTATCTATAACTAATGCAACACGGGGTATTTATATTGCTATCTATAACTAATACAGCACGGGGTATATATATTGCTATCTATAACTAATGCGCCACAGGGTATTTATATTGCTATCTATAATTAATGCAGCACAGGGTATTTATATTGCTATCTGTAATTAATGCAGCACAGGGTATTTTTATTGCTATCTATAACTAATGCAGGGTATTTATATTGCTCTCTATAACTAATGCAGCACGGGTATTTATATTGCTATCTATAATTAATGCAACACAGGGTATTTATATTGCTATCTATAACTAATGCAGGGTATTTATATTGCTATCTATAACTAATGCAGCACATGGTATTTTTATTGCTATCTATAAATAATGCATGGTATTTATATTGCTATATATAACTAATGCAGCACAGGGTATTTATATTGCTATTTATAATTAATGCAGGGTATTTATATTGCTATATATAACTAATGCAGCACATGGTATTTTTATTGCAATCTATAACTAATGCAGCACAGAGTATTTATATTGCTATCTATAATTAATGCAGCACAGGGTATTTATATTGCTATCTATAATTAATGCAGAACAGGATATTTACATTGCTATCTATAACTAATGCAGGGTATTTATATTGCTATCTATAACTAATGCAGAACATCATATTTATATTGCTATCTATAACTAATGCAGGGTATTTATATTGCTATATATAACTAATGCAGCATATGGTATTTATATTGCTATCTATAATTAATGCAGCACAGGGTATTTACATTGTTATATATAACTAATGCAGCACGGGGTATTTACATTGCTATCTATAACTAATGCAGCACAAGGTATTTATATTGCTCTCTATAATTAATGCAGGGTATTTATATTGCTATATATAACTAATGCAGCACAGTGTATTTCTATTGCTATCTATAAATAATGCAGCACGGGGTATTTATATTGCTATCTATAACTAATGCAACCACAGGGTATTTATATTGCTATCTATAATTAATGCAGCACAGGGTATTTATATTGCTATCTATAATTAATGCAGCGCAGGGTATTTACATTGCTATCTATAACTAATGCAGTACGGGGTATTTACATTGCTATATATAACTAATGCAGCACAGGGTATTTATATTGCTATATATAACTAATGCAGCACATGGTATTTATATTGCTATGTATAAAAAATGCAGGGTATATATATTGCTATATATAACTAATGCAGCACAGTGTATTTCTATTGCTATCTATAACTAATGCAGCACGGGGTATTTATATTGCTATCTATAACTAATGCAACCACGGGGTATTTATATTGCTATCTATAATTAATGCAGCAAGGGGTATTTATATTGCTATTTATAACTAATGCAGCACAGGGTATTTATATTGCTATCTATAATTAGTGCAGCACGGGGTATTTACATTGCTATCTATAACTAATGCAGCACAGGGTATTTATATTGCTATATATAACTAATGCAGCACATGGTATTTATATTGCTATCTATAAAAAATGCAGGGTATATATATTGCTATATATAACTAATGCAGCACAGTGTATTTCTATTGCTATCTATAACTAATGCAGCACGGGATATTTATATTGCTATCTATAACTAATGCAACCACAGGGTATTTATATTGCTATCTATAATTAATGCAGCAAGGGGTATTTATATTGCTATCTATAACTAATGCAGCACAGGGTATTTATATTGCTATCTGTAATTAATGCAGCACAGGGTATTTATATTGCTATCTATAACTAATGCAGGGTATTTATATTGCTATCTATAACTAATGAAGCAAGGGGTATTTATATTGTTATCTATAATTAATGCAGCACAGGATATTTGTATTGTTATCTATAATTAATGCAGCACAGGGTATTTATATTGCTATCTATAACTAATGCAGGGTATTTATATTGCTATCTATAACTAATGAAGCACGGGGTATTTATATTGTTATCTATAATTAATGCAGCTCAGGATATTTGTATTGCTATCTATAACTAATGTAGGGTATTTATATTGCTATCTATAACTAATGCAGCACGGGGTATTTATATTGCTATCCATAACTAATGCAGCACAGAGTATTTCTATTGCTATCTATAACTAATGCAGCACAGGGTATTTATATTGCTATCTATAACTATTGCAGCACAGAGTATTTATATTGCTATCTATAATTAATGCAGCACAGGGTATTTATATTGCTATATATAATTAATGCAGAACAGGCTATTTACATTGCTATCTATAACTAATGCAGGGTATTTATATTGCTATCTATAATTAATGCAGGGTATTTATATTGCTATATAACTAATGCAGCACAGTGTATTTCTATTGCTATCTATAACTAATGCAGCACGGGGTATTTATATTGCTATCTATAACTAATGCAACCACAGGGTATTTATATTGCTATCTTTAATTAATGCAGCACGGGGTATTTATATTGCTATCTATAACTAATGCAGCACAGGGTATTTATATTGCTATCTATAATTAATGCAGCACAGGGTATTTATATTGCTATCTATAACTAATGCAGGGTATTTATATTGCTATCTATAACTAATGAAGCAAGGGGTATTTATATTGTTATCTATAATTAATGCAGCACAGGATATTTGTATTGCTATCTATAATTATTGCAGCACAGGGTATTGATATTGCTATCTATAACTAATGCAGGGTATTTATATTGCTATCTATAACTAATGAAGCACGGGGTATTTATATTATTATCTATAATTAATGCAGCACATGATATTTGTATTGGTATCTATAACTAATGTAGGGTATTTATATTGCTATCTATAACTAATGCAGCACAGAGTATTTCTATTGCTATCTATAACTAATGCAGCACAGGGTATTTATATTGCTATCTATAACTAATGCAGCACATAGTATTTATATTGCTATCTATCACTAATGCAGCACAGAGTATTTATATTGCTATCTATAACTAATGCAGCACAGGGTATTTATATTTCTATCTATAACTAATGCAGCACGGGGTATATATATTGCTATCTATAACTAATGCACCACAGGGTATTTATATTGCTATCTATAATTAATGCAGCACAGGGTATTTATATTGCTATCTATAATTAATGCAGCACAGGGTATTTATATTGCTATCTATAACTAATGCAGGGTATTTCTATTGCTCTCTATAACTAATGTAGCACGGGTATTTATATTGCTATCTATAATTAATGCAACACAGGGTATTTATATTGCTATCTATAACTAATGCAGGGTATTTATATTGCTATCTATAACTAATGCAGCACATGGTATTTATATTGCTATCTATAAATAATGCAGGGTATTTATATTGCTATATATAACTAATGCAGCACAGGGTATTTATATTGCTATCTATAATTAATGCAGGGTATTTATATTGCTATATATAACTAATGCAGCACATGGTATTTTTATTGCTATCTATAACTAATGCAGCACAGAGTATTTATATTGCTATCTATAATTAATGCAGCACATGGTATTTATATTGCTATCTATAATTAATGCAGAACAGGCTATTTATATTGCTATCTATAACTAATGCAGGGTATTTATATTGCTATCTATAATTAGTGCAGGGTATTTATATTGCTATATATAACTAATGCAGCACAGTGTATTTCTATTGCTATATATAACTAATGCAGCACAGGGTATTTATATTGCTATCTATAATTAATGAAGCACAGGGTATTTATATTGCTATCTATAACTAATGCAGGGTATTTATATTGCTATCTATAACTAATGAAGCAAGGGGTATTTATATTGTTATCTATAATTAATGCAGCACAGGATATTTGTATTGCTATCTATAATTAATGCAGCACAGGGTATTTATATTGCTATCTATAACTAATGCAGGGTATTTATATTGCTATCTATATCTAATGAAGCAAGGGGTATTTATATTGTTATCTATAATTAATGCAGCACAGGATATTTGTATTGCTATCTATAACTAATGTAGGGTATTTATATTGCTATCTATAACTAATGCAGCACGGGGTATTTATATTGCTGTCCATAACTAATGCAGCACAGGGTATTTATATTGCTATCTATAACTAATGCAGCACAGGGTATTTATATTGCTATCTATAACTAATGCAGCACAGAGTATTTATATTGCTATCTATAATTAATGCACCACGGGGTATTTATATTGCTATCTATAATTAATGCAACACGGGGTATTTATATTGCTATCTATAACTAATGCAGCACGGGGTATATATATTGCTATCTATAACTAATGCAGCACGGGGTATTTATATTGCTATCTATAACTAATGCAACCACAGGGTATTTATATTGCTATCTATAATTAATGCAGCACGGGGTATTTATATTGCTATCTATAACTAATGCAGCACAGGGTATTTATATTGCTATCTATAACTAATGCAGGGTATTTATATTGCTATCTATAACTAATGAAGCAAGGGGTATTTATATTGTTATCTATAATTAATGCAGCACATGATATTTGTATTGCTATCTATAATTAATGCAGTACAGGGTATTTATATTGCTATCTATGACTAATGCAGGGTATTTATATTGCTATCTATAACTAATGAAGCACGGGGTATTTATATTGTTATCTATAATTAATGCAGCACAGGATATTTGTATTGCTATCTATAACTAATGTAGGGTATTTATATTGCTATCTATAACTAATGCAGCACGGGGTATTTATATTGCTATCCATAACTAATGCAGCACAGAGTATTTCTATTGCTATCTATAACTAATGCAGCACAGGGTATTTATATTGCTATCTATAACTAATGCAGCACAGAGTATTTATATTGCTATCTATAACTAATGCAGCACAGAGTATTTATATTGCTATCTATTACTAATGCAGCACAGGGTATTTATATTTCTATCTATAACTAATGCAACACGGGGTATTTATATTGCTATCTATAACTAATGCAGCACGGGGTATATATATTGCTATCTATAACTAATGCACCACAGGGTATTTATATTGCTATCTATAATTAATGCAGCACAGGGTATTTATATTGCTATCTATAATTAATGCAGCACAGGTATATATATTGCTATCTATAACTAATGCAGGGTATTTATATTGCTCTCTATAACTAATGCAGCACGGGTATTTATATTGCTATCTATAATTAATGCAACACAGGGTATTTATATTGCTATCTATAACTAATGCAGGGTATTTATATTGCTATCTATAACTAATGCAGCACATGGTATTTATATTGCTATCTATAAATAATGCATGGTATTTGTATTGCTATATATATAACTAATGCAGCACAGGGTATTTATATTGCTATCTATAATTAATAAAGGGTATTTATATTGCTATATATAACTAATGCAGCACATGGTATTTTTATTGCTATCTATAACTAATGCAGCACAGAGTATTTATATTGCTATCTATAATTAATACAGCACAGGGTATTTATATTGCTATCTATAACTAATGCAGCACGGGTATTTATATTGCTATCTATAATTAATGCAACACAGGGTATTTATATTGCTATCTATAACTAATGCAGGGTATTTATATTGCTCTCTATAACTAATGCAGCACGGGTATTTATATTGCTATCTATAATTAATGCAACACAGGGTATTTATATTGCTATCAATAACTAATGCAGGGTATTTATATTGCTATCTATAACTAATGCAGCACATGGTATTTATATTGCTATATATAACTAATGCTGGACAGGGTATTTATATTGCTATCTATAATTAATGCAGGGTATTTATATTGCTATATATAACTAATGCAGCACAGGGTATTTATATTGCTATCTATAATTAATGCAGAACAGGCTATTTATATTGCTATCTATAACTAATGCAGGGTATTTATATTGCTATCTATAATTAGTGCAGGGTATTTATATTGCTATATATAACTAATGCAGCACAGTGTATTTCTATTGCTATCTATAACTAATGCAGCACGGGGTATTTATATTGCTATCTATAACTAATGCAACCACAGGGTATTTATATTGCTACATATAATTAATGCAGCACGGGGTATTCATATTGCTATCTATAACTAATGCTGCACAGGGTATTTATATTGCTATCTATAATTAATGAAGCACAGGGTAGTTATATTGCTATCTATAACTAATGCAGGGTATTTATATTGCTATCTATAACTAATGGAGCAAGGGGTATTTATATTGTTATCTATAATTAATGCAGCACAGGATATTTGTACTGCTATCTATAATTAATGCAGCACAGGGTATTTATATTGCTATCTATAACTAATGCAGGGTATTTATATTGCTATCTATATCTAATGAAGCACGGGGTATTTATATTGTTATCTATAATTAATGCAGCACAGGATATTTGTATTGCTATCTATAACTAATGTAGGGTATTTATATTGCTATCTATAACTAATGCAGCACGGGGTATTTATATTGCTGTCCATAACTAATGCAGCACAGGGTATTTATATTGCTATCTATAACTAATGCAGCACAGAGTATTTCTATTGCTATCTATAACTAATGCAGCACAGGGTATTTATATTGCTATCTATAACTAATGCAGCACAGAGTATTTATATTGCTATCTATAATTAATGCACCACGGGGTATTTATATTGCTATCTATAACTAATGCAACACGGGGTATTTATATTGCTATCTATAACTAATGCAGCACGGAGTATATATATATTGCTATCTATAACTAATGCTCCACAGGGTATTTATATTGCTATCTATAATTAATGCAGCACAGGGTATTTATATTGCTATCTATAATTAATGCAGCACAGGGTATTTATATTGCTATCTATAACTAATGCAGGGTTTTTATATTGCTCTCTATAACTAATGCAGCACGGGTATTTATATTGCTATCTATAATTAATGCAACACAGGGTATTTATATTGCTATCTATAACTAATGCAGGGTATTTATATTGCTATCTATAACTAATGCACCACAGGGTATTTATATTGCTATCTATAAATAATGCATGGTATTTATATTGCTATATATAACTAATGCAGCACAGGGTATTTATATTGCTATCTATAATTAATAAAGGGTATTTATATTGCTATATATAACTAATGCAGCAAATGGTATTTTTATTGCTATCTATAACTAATGCAGCACAGAGTATTTATATTGCTATCTATAATTAATGCAGCACAGGGTATTTATATTGCTATCTATAATTAATGCAGAACAGGCTATTTACATTGCTATCTATAACTAATGCAGGGTATTTATATTGCTATCTATAACAAATGCAGAACATCGTATTTATATTGCTATCTATAACTAATGCAGGGTATTTATATTGCTATATATAACTAATGCAGCACATGGTATTTATATTGCTATCTATAATTAATGCAGCACAGGCTATTTACATTGTTATCTATAACTAATGCAGCACGGGGTATTTACATTGCTATCTATAACTAATGCAGCACAGGGTATTTATATTGCTCTCTATAATTAATGCAGGTTATTTATATTGCTATATATAACTAATGCAGCACAGTGTATTTCTATTGCTATCTATAACTAATGCAGCACGGGGTATTTATATTGCTATCTATAACTAATGCAACCACAGGGTATTTATATTGCTATCTATAATTAATGCAGCAGAGGGTATTTATATTGCTATCTATAATTAATGCAGCGCAGGGTATTTACATTGCTATCTATAACTAATGCATCACGGGGTATTTACATTGCTATCTATAACTAATGCATCACATGGTATTTATATTGCTATCTATAAAAAAGGCAGGGTATATATATTGCTATATATAATTAATGCAGCACAGTGTATTTCTATTGCTATCTATAACTAATGCAGCACGGGGTATTTATATTGCTATCTATAACTAATGCAACCACAGGGTATTTATATTGCTATCTATAATTAATGCAGCAAGGGGTATTTATATTGCTATCTATAACTAATGCAGCACAGGGTATTTATATTGCTATCTATAATTAATGCAGCACAGGGTATTTATATTGTTATCTATAATTAATGCAGCTCAGGATATTTGTATTGCTATCTATAACTAATGTAGGGTATTTATATTGCTATCTATAACTAATGCAGCACGGGGTACTTATATTGCTATCCATAACTAATGCAGCACAGAGTATTTCTATTGCTATCTATAACTAATGCAGCACAGGGTATTTATATTGCTATCTATAACTAATGCAGCACAGAGTATGTATATTGCTATCTATAACTAATGCAGCACAGAGTATTTATATTGCTATCTATAACTAATGCAGCACGGGGTATTTATATTGCTATCTATAATTAATGTACCACAGGGTATTTATATTTCTATCTATAACTAATGCAACACGGGGTATTTATATTGCTATCTATAACTAGTGCAGCACGGGGTATACATATTGCTATCTATAACTAATGCACCACAGGGTATTTATATTGTTATCTATAATTAATGCACCACAGGGTATTTATATTGCTATCTATAATTAATGCAGCACAGGGTATTTATATTGCTATCTATAACTAATGCAGGGTATTTATATTGCTCTCTATAACTAATGCACCACAGGGTATTTATATTGCTATCTATAATTAATGCAGCACAGTGTATTTATATTGCTATCTATAACTAGTGCAGGGTATTTATATTGCTCTCTATAACTAATGCAGCACGGGTATTTATATTGCTATCTATAATTAATGCAACACAGGGTATTTATATTGCTATCTATAACTAATGCAGGGTATTTATATTGCTATCTATAACTAATGCAGCACATGGTATTTATATTGCTATCTATAAATAATGCAGGGTATTTATATTGCTATATATAACTAATGCAGCACATGGTATTTATATTGCTATCTATAATTAATGCAGGGTATTTATATTGCTATATATAACTAATGCAGCACATGGTATTTTTATTGCTATCTATAAATAATGCAGCACAGAGTATTTATATTGCTATCTATAATTAATGCAGCACAGGGTATTTATATTGCTATCTATAACTAATGCAGCACATGGTATTTATATTGCTATCTATAAATAATGCAGGGTATTTATATTGCTATATATAACTAATGCAGCACATGGTATTTATATTGCTATCTATAATTAATGCAGGGTATTTATATTGCTATATATAACTAATGCAGCACATGGTATTTTTATTGCTATCTATAAATAATGCAGCACAGAGTATTTATATTGCTATCTATAATTAATGCAGCACAGGGTATTTATATTGCTATCTATAATTAATGCAGCACAGGGTATTTATATTGCTATCTATAACTAATGCATGGTATTTATATTGCTTCTATACTAATGAAGCACGGGGTATTTATATTGTTATCTATAATTAATGCAGCACAGGGTATTTGTATTGTATCTATAACTAATGTTGGGTATTTATATTGCTATCTATAACTAATGCAGCACGGGGCATTTCTATTGCTATCCATAACTAATGCAGAACAGGGTATTTATATTGCTATCTATAACTAATGCAGCACAGAGTATTTATATTGCTATCTATAACTAATGCAGCACAGAGTATTTATATTGCTATCTATAACTAATGCAGCACAGGGTATTTATATTTCTATCTATAACTAATGCAACACTGGGTATTTATATTGCTATCTATAACTAATGCAGCACGGGGTATATATATTGCTATCTATAACTAATGCAGGGTATTTATATTGCTCTCTATGACTAATGCAGCACGGGTATTTATATTGCTATCTATAATTAATGCAACACAGGGTATTTATATTGCTATCTATAACTAATGCAGGTTATTTATATTGCTATCTATAACTAATGCAGCACATGGTATTATATTGCTATCTATAAATAATGCAGGGTATTTATATTGCTATATATAACTAATGCAGCACAGGGTATTTAAATTGCTATCTATAATTAATGCAGGGTATTTATATTGCTATATATAACTAATGCAGCACATGGTATTTTTTATTGCTATCTATAACTAATGCAGCACAGAGTATTTATATTGCTATCTATAATTAATGCAGCACAGGGTATTTATATTGCTATCTATAATTAATGCAGAACAGGCTATTTACATTGCTATCTATAACTAATGCAGTGTATTTATATTGCTATCTATAATTAATGCAGGGTATTTATATTGCTAAATATAACTAATGCAGCACATTGTATTTATATTGCTATCTATAAGAAATGCAGGGTAAATATATTGCTATATATAACTAATGCAGCACAGTGTATTTCTATTGCTATCTATAACTAATGCAGCACTGGGTATTTATATTGCTATCTATAACTAATGCAACCACAGTGTATTTATATTGCTATCTATAATTAATGCAGCACGGGGTATTTATATTGCTATCTATAACTAATGCAACCACAGGGTATTTATATTGCTATCTATAATTAATGCAGCACAGGGTATTTATATTGCTATCTATAACTAATGCAGGGTATTTATATTGCTATCTATAACTAGTTAAGCAAGGGGTATTTATATTGTTATCTATAACTAATGAAGCACGGGGTATTTATATTGTTATCTATAATTAATGCAGCACAGGATATTTGTATT
>JABXNX010000245.1:9140-22151 GCA_014843695.1 Archivesica marissinica
AGGATATCCGTCACCACACTGGCTACAGCCTCGACACTTGGTGTACAACTTCCTCATGATATGCAGATATGCAAAGTGGCGTTTGATTTTTTATTCGACCTTTTTCAAAACTGGATATAAGGCTACGATGGCGCAACTTATGAATGGAATGGTGTTTAACGGTCCATCACCACAGAAGAGTGTCATTTAGGGCCAATATAAACGTCTTTGAAATTAAGAATAAACTTACCTTCAGATTCATTATCACCAGAGTCAGGAATATAGTCGGGGTTATGATCATTGTCACCGGGATCTGCAGTATCATCTTCCACCGTCACAGTTTCTGTAGTGGACTGCACAACAGTCTCTTGCGATGAGGGCTGTCTGAGAATTACTGGTCCAGGAGATGATAGCTGCTTCAAAGACACGACACCGTGCTTCCATCGCTGTTAGAGCCATGGTCATCTGCAATAAAGTTAACCGAGAATGTCGAAGTTGAAAATGTCATCACCAAATGAACAGCAGAAAAGCCTAGAGTTATTAATGAAGGCGATTCATACCCCGCCACAAGTGCTGGTCTGAAAGTGGCTCATTTTGGTCATGGGCTTGGACAATGCAAATGAAAAAACGAGTGAATAGCGTAGGCCAAGTAATGAAAAAGAGACGGAGAGTAGGTAATTATTTGAATTTGGCGCGATTTCTCTTGACCCCAGAAATACAGGTCGCTGGGCCATCACCACAGAAGAGTGTCATTTAGGGCCAATATAAACGTCTTTGAAATTAAGAATAAACTTACCTTCAGATTCATTATCACCAGAGTCAGGAATATAGTCGGGGTTATGATCATTGTCACCGGGATCTGCAGTATCATCTTCCACCGTCACAGTTTCTGTAGTGGACTGCACAACAGTCTCTTGCGATGAGGGCTGTCTGAGAATTACTGGTCCAGGAGATGATAGCTGCTTCAAAGACACGACCGTGCTTCCATCGCTGTTAGAGCCATGGTCATCTGCAATAAAGTTAACCGAGAATGTCGAAGTTGAAAATGTCATCACCAAATGAACAGCAGAAAAGCCTAGAGTTATTAATGAAGGCGATTCATACCCCGCCACAAGTGCTGGTCTGAAAGTGGCTCATTTTGGTCATGGGCTTGGACAATGCAAATGAAAAAATGAGTGAATAGCGTAGGCCAAGTAATGAAAAAGAGACGGAGAGTAGGTAATTATTTGAATTTGGCGCGATTTCTCTTGACCCCAGAAATACAGGTCGCTGGGCCATCACCACAGAAGAGTGTCATTTAGGGCCAATATAAACGTCTTTGAAATTAAGAATAAACTTACCTTCAGATTCATTATCACCAGAGTCAGGAATATAGTCGGGGTTATGATCATTGTCACCGGGATCTGCAGTATCATCTTCCACCGTCACAGATTCTGTAATGGAGGTACAGCCATTGTTACCGGTATCAGTCAGATCATCGTTGCCAGTATCAGTCAGACAGTCATCGTTACCGGTATCAGTCAGACAGTCATCGTTTCCGGTATCAGCCAGTCAGTCATCATTACTGGTATCAGTCAGACAGTCATCGTTTCCGGTATCAGCCAGTCAGTCATCGTTACCGGTATCAGCCAGACAGTCATCGTTACCGGTATCAGTGATACAGCCATCATTGCCGGTATCAGCAATCGTTGCCAGTATCAGTTATACAGCCATCATTGACGGTATCAGTAATACATCCATCATTGCCTCAACCACAGCCAGTTGTATAACATATATATACCTGACAATTATTCAATGCATTATTTAAGTGTGTGTGACATAAAGTACATACAGTGCAACCTCTCTACAACAGCCACCATTCGGAAGCCATGAAATTGGCTGCTGTAGAGACGTGGCTGTTGTAGAGGTCAACCCTTGCAACACTACATACCTTAAATAGGTTTACAAAAAGTGCAGATCAAGATGAGCCGGCTGATAAAGCAAAAGACAAAAACAAACAAAAACGCCTAAGGTTGCAACATATGCCTGGCGAGGTACTTTCGGAGTTGGTTACACGTAATAATTTGTAAAATTGCATTTTTTGGCATCAAAAGAGGAGGTACACATGTTCATTATGTGTGCAATGCATATGCAAAATTCCAAATTGATTGGTAGAAAAGTCTGGGAGTTGATTACAAAAGGTTTGTATGTATAGTGTGTTTCTATGAATAAAAATAGTTGGACGTAATTGGCCGTAATTTTGTCAAAAAATAATAATTTCGGCACGAAAAGGGGAAGTGCAGATCTTCAATATGTGTAGAAAAGACCTTCAGAAGTTTCAGATGGATTGGTTGAAAACTCATACAAACTTTTTAACCAAAATTTGTGACGGACTCATACACACACGCACGGTCCAAACACTATATGCTACCCGACTCTTCGAGACTGGTGGCATACAAAATATATAACGAAAAAATATAAGCAAATGAACAACTTTAACAAAACAGTTTAACATGAACGCAAACTTCTAAATGTTGTTGACCTTGACACTTGAGGGTGGGGGTAGCATGGGCATGGTGCATGGTGCATGATGAAATTATGGACGGTAATAAAGATGCTTGGGAAGTATTAGGTCAATGCATGAAGGGGTTAAGCAGTCCTTCGATTTTGAGGCGCGCGATCGCGCGCCTGCACGCGCCCGAAATCAAGACTAGACGCGCGACAGACCGAGCGCCTCGAAACATGCGCGCGCTGTTAGCATTGATGTGGTTAAAATTGTTTCTAAAACGTTGCATATTTCACTGCAACAATGAACTCTCCGATCCGGTTGTCGGCACCTTTGTAGTTTCATTTCAAGCGTGGGTGTCTGCGACGATGTGTTTGACTTTGTAGTCCACGTGCGGCTTATGACTCAAAGGCTTTGACAGGTACAGTGATGCGGAATTTTTTTTATCGGCATCCTTTGATACGATGCAATGATTGTCGCATTATATTTTAAGCTGGCATAATACAACCAACTCTCGGAATGATCACACACATTTAATTGTTGTCAATATACATATAGTCAGCAATGGCAGATACTAAAACAAAGGGGCACTCCGTGCAATTAAAAACATTCCTAAATTGGAACGTTGGGTCGCTAATTGGATTTAAAACTGTTAAAGATAAGCATGGCATTGAATATGTGCATGAAGTATGGTGCAAAACCTGCGCTCGACATGCAGACCACATAAAGAAAAGTGATGTTTCTTGTTTCAGGTAACGATGTATCTTTTATAATATATGCCCTCCTTTGTAATTATAATTAAGTTTTAAGTGGCGCGCGTTCTCACAAACAGCGCTCGCAATCTCCAAACGTGGCGCGCGATCGGCGGTGCGCCTGGGTTTTCCATAATCGAAGGACTGGGTTAAGGAAATATAAGTTAATGAAAAACTTTAACAAAATTGTTGACGATGACTAGGGAATTTGGACGGCTATGTATCGCTATCCACTATGTGGGTGGGACAAAAATGGCAACAATAACTGAAATTAAGGCAAGAGCTGTCACTTTTATTTCTCAGATGTTCATACACATTTTAGCCAAATCCAAACGCATAAAGAAATGACACACTTGGTCATGCTGATTGTTCATGAAAAAAAGTATATAGGGTTGCAGAGCTTTCTAAAGGGGAATAAATTGATTGATTGATTGGTGTTTTACGGCCTATCAACAGCTGAGGTCATGTAAGGCTGGGTCAACGGGTTCGAATCCCGTATTTCACCTGTACGAGTGGACGGAAAAAAAAGGGGAATAAAAACATAAACACAACTATTGATGTAAACTTTGTGGACTTTTGTGAAAGACTCATGAACATGGATCATAAACTAGAGCAAGTGAGTCGTCGCTCACGTAAACCAATGCCACAGCTTCAATATGTACTTAAGTGTGAAAAAACGTAGAATGGGACAGGGAATGCAACTAGATGATGCAAAAACATACCTGTAAAAAAGGGGGGAGGAACTACAAATTACTAAATCCACAATTTGTTTATTCCCTTCTCCTGCATATATTTTTCTTGATAACATCTGAGAAACAAAAATTAAAAAGCCTCTGGCCTAGCAACGTTCAACATATCTAAAACAGATTCATACTGCATATCTTCTGGCGTTTGTTCTTCACCTGTTCATTGAAAGAAAAAAATTAATACAAATGTAATAAAGTTAAACTTACTCAAGAGACCACTACTATTAAATGTGATATGCAAAGGTTTTTTGTTTAATGTGCTCATATTATTCTATGTGAACATGGTGAAAAAAAATGATGATACGGTTGGATTATGCATGATCACAAGTAGTCATGGGATTCAGAATTTCATAATCCATCATTGGTTGGTACCTAGTGTTTTATCAATTGTCACCGGAATTGGTTCCTGTTACTCAATTATAATGAAATGTGTTGGATCCGAGTCAATACTAGTATCATTTGGCATATGACAATGCTGAAATTTACTATTCCTGGTCAATAATTCACACAAACAAGATGTGTTTGTGAAACACTATGCCCCCACGAGGCCATTTCACATTCATGCAATTCGACCATTAAATTCGACCTTTGACCTTGAAGGATGACCTTGACAAGTCACCCCTGACAATGTGCGCCTTCATGGGTTGAACATCCATGCCAAGTATGAAATGTGTAGCTGCAACGGTTCCAAAGTTATGGGCAATGTTAAAGATGCTCACAAACACACAAATCCACAAACAAACCCACAAACGGACAAACAGACAGGGCAAAAACTATATGCCCCCCAGATTGGATCTGGGGGGCATAAAAATACCTGACATTACAAAATAAACTCAGGAATTAAATGAATTATGCAACCGTCAGATAAAGCGGGAATAAAATCTAGCTAACTTTTCAATCTCTGGAAAGTCTAATGCTATATTCTGTGGCAAGTGCAGCGAGCAAATATTCATTGGTAGTATATTATGACATAGTGTACCTTTTGTACATTTGCGAGTTTCAGCGTAAATGATTTTTTTAAATTTAATAATATGACTTCCATATATGATGCCGGAATTTGGTGGGATTCTACATGTACATGTATGTACACTTCAACCCCACTATAACATTATTTGCTATAACATGGTTTTGGACATAACATGGCCAATTCATGGTTCCCAAATGTTGTGTTTACCTATATATTCTTAGAAAGTATAGTAATACAGGACATTTGGAAAGCCATGACTTGTACATAGTGCAATATGGATACAACACGATTCACTTATAATACGATGGCTGCATAAGGACCCCAGATATGCTATAACTGGGTTGAAGTGTACTATAGTTTTGTATGCCATGACGATATAAGTGCATACATGTACTATTTCATTGCTTATTCCATGTTGATTGTTTCTAAATGTATGGGTATACATGTACATGCGTGATCCGATGATTGTTTCTAAATGTATGGGTATACATGTACATGCATATGTGTGATCCGATGGCCTTATTTAACAAAGAGTTTATCTGAAGATAATTGAGTTACCTTCATTAATTACTTTCATTCAACTAGTAAAGATGGATAACATTTTGTGTTTACCAGACCAAGACACAGACCTCTTCTTTGTCATTAATCAATAGCACATGGATACAGCATAAATGAAATGGACTACAAATTATTTACACATATCAATTACTTATGAAAAACTATATTACCTCCCATGGCAAATTTGCTATCCCGTAATCATAAAGTAGTTCCTCTCCTGGCTCTATTTCTTTTATCGCAAACAAACACAATAGTGGTTTGTTTCCAAACTCCACCACTTTCATTCTGCAGTTTCTCTCTTTTTTCGTGCCGTGGTTAACGAGGCGTCCCAAACAGCATTTACCAGTGGGCTCCTCTGAGGCATCAATACTAAAATAAAACATTTATTTCCAAACAAAAGTGACAATATATGGCTGACGAGGATGTCGAGAAAAAATACAGTCAGTTATTCGAGAGCGCATAAATGTGCCATTTTTTTTTAGTTTTAGGATTTTATGCATTAAAGTGTGCCATTTTTTCAGCCTTGCCATGGCCATTTTAATTCTTGGGGAAACACCCATGTATGGTGGTCCTAGCACTTATACTTGTCAGAAACTTAACATTGGAAAATTGCAAAAAAGATTGAAGTGATTGGAGCACAAAAAGTAGGTCAAGGTCAAGGAAGCAGTATCAATATGTGATGGGCATACTGTAATAAAGATGGTGTCCATGTATGGTGGTCCTAGCACTTATACTTTGTTAGAAACAAACTGAAACCTAAAGTAAAACTTAACATTGGAAAATGGCAAAAAAAATGGATCATGGCAGGCGGCAGTTTCTGTAAAATGATGCATAGTGATGTAGCAAATGAATCAGCATTCTATCAAGGGAAACATAAGTTAAAATGAATTAACGTAAGTATTCATTGGAGCATAAAAAGTAGGCCAAGGTCAAGCCAGCAGCATCAATATGCGATGGGCACACTGTAATAAAGATAATGTCCAAGTATGGTGGGCCTGGCCTAGCACTTCTACTTTGTCAGATACGGACTTAAACCCAAAACTTAACTATTGTTGATGACGCCAATGACGATGTCAGAAATGGTATCCCTATGTCCCGCTCCTGCTACGTGGGCGGGACAACAACGACAGACGCCGCCACCGCGAGAATGTCATAAGCTTTTCATGCACTTTCGTTCAGGCGCGCTAAAAATGAAATGACATGAATATTGAACACTCACCACCATTCTTGGCCTTTAAATGTGAAGAAGTACCGGAAACACGATTCCATGATTTTTTCCCTTTCTTCTCCTTTTTCTGCAGTTATCAAATCTCCATAATATGACAGAAGGTATTCTCCTGGGTTTCTCTTGAAGCTTGTCCTTACACCACGACCTTTACAAGAAATACACCCGAGGGCTTGGCGCAACACTAGTCTAACTAGGTTTTTGTAAACTTTTCAGGAGAAGGTAAAAACTGATTATTCCCAAAACTACTAGGACTAGAGATTTGATAATTCAGAGTGTTGGTATATATTATATATGAAATTAAAATATCAACTTGTTTTTTTTTTTTAATAATTGAAAATATATATTTGAAGAGTTAGACTTGTTGCGCACTGAAATTTTCAGCGCAACACTAGTTCAACTCAAGTTAGACTAGTTGCGCACTGAAATTTTCAGCGCAACACTAGTTCAACTCAAGTTAGACTAGTTGCGCACTGAAATTTTCAGCGCAACACTAGTCCAACTCAACTTAGACTAGTTTCACAGTGAAATTACCAGTGAAACAGTAGTCCATCTCAAGTTAGACTAGTTTTGTTCCAAAATATTTGCCACAATAGCAGATGTGTAATGATAACATAACTGTGTTTATACTTTATTTTATTTATTCAACATTGATATACATGTATGAGAATCTCTAGATTCAAAACAAGATCTTAACTCTTTACATGCTTTGTAAATCACGGTTAAAATAGTTCAAATTTTAGCAGCAGACGTCATTTCATATTTTAGTTTTTCTTACATCTCTCTGAAAACTGAAAATATGGTATGGCATATCATTAAATTGCATCATTATGATGCAATTCCTATGAAATTCCACAACATATTTGGCCGCTATGTTCGCCGCTAGCATGCAATGGGTTAAGTGATGATAATGTAGCATGACTTTCAAGATGTTTGCAATTGAAAACATTATGAAGTGGAAATTTCAACATCACATAAAAACTAAGACGACACCACAGTTTACAGTCTCATCCGTCAGATCATGGGTGTGGAAATACGGCAAACTTATTTTTCATTGATCCGCTGAGGACTGAACTAAATGACAAAATGGAAATGTTAATATTGTGTATTTTCAACACTAGACTAAGTGAGCAGGGGTTTATAGATACACCGACTCTAGTCTGACTAGTAATTTTTATTTTGTGATTGTAATATGAAATTTGGCATGTAAGACCAATGGGTGTGATAAAGAGGTATATAAAATTTAAAGTCCATCCGACTTACTATTGGCATCATTTTTAGAGCGCAACATACTAGGTATGGAGTCGGGAGGTGGGGGGGGGGTGGGGTAATCAGAATATCAATCAATAAACCTTCACATATCTACATTAAGTGCATGTCAAATTAATCTGAATCACTGACTGCTTGCGACTTGTGGGGCAATGAATAGAAAAAAGTATGATGAACTTTGGGAATGATATTTGATGTACATAGCTGGGTTAATGCCTTGTATTTGGCCAATGCCACTTTTGGGGGCTCACTGTCGCAGTACAGTTTCTTCAGTGGTGGAAAATTCATTTGGGTAGAATATTGCTGTTGTGATCGAGCTAATCTTGTGCTACTGCGTTTCACACCAAGATTAACTCTTGCAGAAGTGAAGTCGTTGTATCTCAGATTCATAATTTCATATTCCTTTTCATCAAATGAGACCACCTTTATTTTCATCCATCGTATTTTTTTAGCATCTACATCAAAGTCAATATTTGGTATTGATTGCGACAGGCATTTAAAATCGAAGAAGTCGTCAGAATCAAGTTCTGCCACACTATATGGGTTTGCCTGACGAGCATTTCGTACCGTTGCAGCCCATTGAGGAGTAGTATATATCGATTTGCCTCGACTGCTGTGCTCAATTGTGGCATGAATGGCATCATTCTCATTCTGTGTGTGGCCCCGCTCCAAAAACTTGTGCTCCAGCCTGATGAAACCAAATTTTTGTTTTGCGTAACATAACATTGACACAAAAAATCTATTGCGGTTCTGTCCACCACAGTTGTCAGAAAATAATGAAACTTCTTTTCGTCCTAATTCCGCTTGTTTTTCAAGATACTTATATACACAAGATGCAATTTCACATGTCCCTCTTCCAGATATGGCTTCGTGCCAGATATAACAAAATCCCTCTTTTGTTCCGAGATTGTAAACTGTGAGATTAAAGCTGCATAGTTTTCTTTGTGGGTCATGGTTTCACTAGCCGAGACAGGTTTGGATAGATCATTGTGGGTCATGGTATCACTAGCTGGCACAGGTTCGGATAGATCATTGTGGGCCATGGTTTCACTAGCTGGGACAGGTTCGGATAGATCATTGTGGGTCATGGTTTCACTAGCTGGGACAGGTTCGGATAGATCATTGTGGGTCGTGGTTTCACTAGCCGAGACAGGTTCGGATAGATCATTGTGGGTCATGGTTTCACTAGCTGGGACAGGTTCGGATAGATCATTGTGGGTCATGGTTTCACTAGCTGGGACAGGTTCGGATAGATCATTGTGGGTCGTGGTTTCACTAGCCGAGACAGGTTCGGATAGATCATTGTGGGTCGTGGTTTCACTAGCCGAGACAGGCTCAGATAGATCATTGTGGGTCATGGTTTCACTAGCTGGGACAGGTTCGGATAGATCATTGTGGGTCATGGTTTCACTAGCCGAGACAGGCTCGGATAGATCATTGTGGGTCATGGTTTCACTAGTCGAGACAGGTTCGGATAGATCATTGTGGGTCATGGTTTCACTAGCTGAGACAGGTTCGGATAGATCATTGTGGGTCATGGTTTCACTAGCCGAGACAGGCTCGGATAGATCATTGTGGGTCATGGTTTCACTAGCCGAGACAGGCTCGGATAGATCATTGTGGGTCATGGTTTCACTAGCTGGCACAGGTTCGGATAGATCATTGCATGACACGGTTTCACTAGCTGGGACAGGTTCGGATAGATCATTGTGGGTCATGGTTTCACTAGCCGAGACAGGTTCGGATAGATCATTGTGGGTCATGGTTTCACTAGCTGGCACAGGTTCGGATATATCATTGCACGACACGGTTTCACTAGCTGGGACAGACTTGGATATATCATTGCATGACACGGTTTCACTAGCTGGGACAGACTTGGATATATCATTGCATGACACGGTTTCACTAGCTGGGACAGACTTGGATATATCATTGCGGGTCACGGTTTCACTAGCTGGGACAGACTTGGATATATCATTGCAGGTCACGGTTTCACTAGCTGGGACAGATGGAGAGTCGCTATTGCATATCGTGCTTTCCTCAGCCATGACAGCATCAGAAATAGCAGCATGAGTCATGAGGTCAATACTTTGGACCATGGGGTGGTAACACACAGACAGTTTGCACAAAGCTCCATCATGCATTGGAGATGCGCTGTGCAATGAGATGGAATCAAACTCATTTTCATCATGTTCAGAACTACTTAGTAAAAAAAGACTGTCAAGTTCACTGTCATGTACAGAGGAAACAGAGGAAACACTGGAAGTACTTTCATTTCCTATATGTGTCAGTATGATATCCCTATCCTCATTAAGAGCATAGAGCCGGCAACTATATTCACCATCACTCATGTTTGAATAACCACTGAAATCATCTTGCGATGAATCTATGTTGTTGTCTGCATCACTGAAAGTCTGGATATTGTTGTATGCCGAGTCGCTGATTTCGGAAAATCCATCACTGTTCATACTGATGTCATCCTGTACTATTTGTGAGACACTCGAGATGTTACTGACTTCGTTCTGGGCTGTTTCTGTTCTACTCGGGCTGTTACTGACATCGTTTCGAGTTGTTTCTGTTCTACTCGGGCTGTCGGAAAACCCATCACTGTTCATACTGATGTCATCCTGTACTATTTGTGAGACACTCGGGCTGATACTGACATCGTTCTGGGCTGTTTCTGTTCTACTCGGGCTGTCAGAAAACCCATCACTGTTCATACTGATGTCATCCTGTACTATTTGTGAGACACTCGGGCTGATACTGACATCGTTCTGGGCTGTTTCTGTTCTACTCGGGCTGTCAGAAAACTCATCACTGTTCATACTGATGTCATCCTGTACTATTTGTGAGACACTCGGGCTGATACTGACATCGTTCTGGGCTGTTGCTGTTCTACTCGGGCTGATACTGACATCGTTCTGGGCTGTTTCTGTTCTACTCGGGCTGTCAGAAAACCCATCACTGTTCATACTGATGTCATCCTGTACTATTTGTGAGACACTCGGGCTGATACTGACATCGTTCTGGGCTGTTTCTGTTCTACTCGGGCTGTCAGAAAACTCATCACTGTTCATACTGATGTCATCCTGTACTATTTGTGAGACACTCGGGCTGATACTGACATCGTTCTGGGCTGTTGCTGTTCTACTCGGGCTGATACTGACATCGTTCTGGGCTGTTTCTGTTCTACTCGGGCTGTCAGAAAACCCATCACTGTTCATACTGATGTCATCCTGTACTATTTGTGAGACACTCGCGCTGATACTGACATCGTTCTGGGCTGTTTCTGTTCTACTCGGGCTGTCAGAAAACCCATCACTGTTCATACTGATGTCATCCTGTACTATTTGTGAGACACTCGGGCTGATACTGACATCGTTCTGGGCTGTTTCTGTTCTACTCGGGCTGTCAGAAAACCCATCACTGTTCATACTGATGTCATCCTGTACTATTTGTGAGACACTCGGGCTGATACTGACATCGTTCTGGGCTGTTTCTGTTCTACTCGGGCTGTTACTGACATCGTTCTGGGCTGTTGCTGTTCTACTCGGGCTGATACTGACATCGTTCTGGGCTGTTTCTGTTCTACTCGGGCTGATACTGACACAATTCTGGTCGACCTGGGTAGTTTGTGTCACGCATGTAAAAATAGCGCACAATAAGTCCAACTCAAGTTAGACTAGTGTTGCGCTGAGGAAAATAGCGCACAATAAGTCCAACTCAAGTTAGACTAGTGTTGCGCTAACAAAAGTTGTCAGTTTGAGATAGACTTATTGGTTTCTGGTTAATTAGGGTGTTAATTAATTAGCAATTATGGCCAATTTTTTCACAGAATGTGTATTTCAGGTCATATATTCAATTTATGCAAAAAAGTGATTTTCTGAAAAAATTGAGTTAGACTAGTGTTGCGCCAAGCCCTCGATACAGTGATTATAAGCATTTCCACACTACGGTAAACATACATTGTTACAGTACAGTATGATTTTTCTAAAATATTAAGTAGACTTAAGTACATAATTTTGTTATTACATTGCTTTCCACTTGGTTTGAGTATTTCATGTGGACAGTATATACCGGTACATACACTAATTCATTTTATCACATGAAAATCCTGTTAGGAGTGTCGTAATACACATTTCATATAAATGGTAGAACACATATGTAATAACACTTAGAACGGTAATATTTCATTGGTTGACAGCCTCACACTAAATTAATTAAATAATTATGTGTATCACTGCGAATACACTACGTCCAACAAAAATGTCCTATACATATACATGTACATTTGTTTCGCGACACCTTTAGGTGATGACAAATGAAGCCATAGAGTTTCAGTAGCCTAGGCCAGGTAATGAAAGGGATGCAAACCGGAAGGAAATTGTTGAATTGGATTGGAAATTGGAGTGATTCATCTATGTCTGTGACCCTAGAAATATAGGTCGGAAGGATGATTTTTTTTACGATACACACCTTTAGGTGATGATGATTGTAGCAAATTTCAATAGCCTAGGTCAAGTAATGAGATACAGACTAGCAGGAAATCTGTTGCGAACGACCGAACAGATGGATGGACGAACATACTAACACTAAATAACAATAGGCTTAGGGGCTACAATGAAAACTTCTACTGAATTCTATAATTTAGGCTCCTCCCCCTAGCCCCTAAACCCTCAATGTTCACCCAGACAGACAGATGGACAGACAATTATGCCATACCATAATATGTCCCCGTTTATCAAACGGGTGTATAAAAAAAGGTTAAATTTATTCACTGCTTCAAATGAACACTTGTTTGTATTTTTTTCAGGCAAAGATGATAATAACATTAGGACTGTGTAATTATGGTCACACAGATGGATGATAACAAAGAAACAAAGAATAACAAAGAAAACTAGTATACCTTTTGGAGGAATAGAATGAATTGTAAAGCCAGGTGGATCCACATCCACATACATGCGTGCAACATCTTCTGGCTTCATTCGTTTTCTTTGACCCTAGAAATATAGGTCGGAAGGATGATTGTT
>JABXNX010003854.1:0-21166 GCA_014843695.1 Archivesica marissinica
TGATATATCCAGAATACTTATATACTTCTATAAACATTAACATGATATATCCAGAATACTTATATACTTCTATAAACATGATATATCCAGAATACTTATATACTTCTATGAACATTAACATGATATATCCAGAATACTTATATACTTCTATAAACATGATATATCCAGAATACTTATATACTTCTATAAACATTAACATGATATATCCAGAATACTTATATACAGCTATAAACATTAACATGATATATCCAGAATACGTATATGCTTTTATGAACATGATATATCCAGAATACTTATATGCTTCTATAAACATTAACATAATATATCCAGAATACTTATATGCTTCTATGAACATTAACATGATATATCCAGAATACTTATATACTTCTATAAACATGATATATCCAGAATACTTATATACTGATGTAAACATTAACATGATATATCCAGAATACGTATATGCTTCTATGAACATGATATATCCAGAATACTTATATGCTTCTATGAACATTAACATGATATATCCAGAATACTTATATACTTCTATAAACATGATATATCCAGAATACTTATATACTTCTATAAACATGATATATCCAGAATACTTATATGCTTCTATAAACATGATATATCCAGAATACTTATATATGCTTCTATGAACATTAACATGATATATCCAGAATACTTATATGCTTCTATGAACATTAACATGATATATCCAGAATACTTATATGCTTCTATGAACATTAACATGATATATCCAGAATACTTATATGCTTCTATGAACATTAACATGATATATCCAGAATACTTATATACTTCTATAAACATGATATATCCAGAATACTTATATGCTTCTATAAACATGATATATCCAGAATACTTATATGCTTCTATAAACAAGATATATCCAGAATACTTATATACTTCTATAAACATGATATATCCAGAATACTTATATACTTCTATAAACATGATATATCCAGAATACTTATATACTTCTATAAACATGATATATCCATAATACTTATATACTTCTATAAACATGATATATCCAGAATACTTATATGCTTCTATAAACATGATATGCTAGCCGGGACAGCTGTACATTGAGTGTGCTAGCCAGGACAGCTGTACATTAAGTGAGTGTGCTAGCTGGGACAGCTGTACATTAAGTGTGCTAGCTGGACAGCTGTACATTAAGTGAGTGTGCTAGCCGGGACAGCTGTACATTAAGTGAGTGTGCTTGCCGGACAGCTGTACATTAAATGAGTGTGCTAGCTGGACAGCTGTACATTGAGTGTGCTAGCCAGGACAGCTGTACATTGAGTGAGTGTACTAGCCACGGACAGCTGTACATTAAGTGAGTGTGCTAGCCAGACAGCTGTACATTAAGTGAGTGTGCTAGCCAGACAGCTGTACATTGAGTGAGTGTGTTAGCCAGACAGCTGTACATTGAGTGAGTGTGTTAGCCAGACAGCTGTACATTAAGTGAGTGTGCTAGCCAGACAGCTGTACATTAAATGAGTGTGCTAGCTGGGACAGCTGTACATTGAGTGAGTGTGTTAGCTGGGACAGCTGTACATTAAGTGAGTGTGCTAGCTGGGACAGCTGTACATTGAGTGAGTGTGTTAGCTGGGACAGCTGTACATTAAGTGAGTGTGCTAGCTGGGACAGCTGTACATTGAGTGAGTGTGCTAGCCACGGACAGCTGTACATTAAGTGAGTGTGCTAGCCACACCAGCTGTACATTAAGTGTGCTAGCCAGGACAGCTGTACATTAAGTGAGTGTGCTAGCTGGGACAGCTGTACATTGAATGTGCTAGCCACGGACAGCTGTACATTAAGTGAGTGTGCTAGCCAGACAGCTGTACATTAAGTGAGTGTGCTAGCCGGACAGCTGTACATTAAGTCAGTGTGCTAGCCAGACAGCTGTACATTAAGTGAGTGTGCTAGCTGGGACAGCTGTACATTAAGTGTGCTAGCTGGACAGCTGTACATTAAGTGAGTGTGCTAGCCGGGACAGCTGTACATTAAGTGAGTGTGCTAGCCGGACAGCTGTACATTGAGTGAGTGTGCTAGCTGGGACAGCTGTACATTGAGTGAGTGTGTTAGCTGGGACAACTGTACATTAAGTGAGTGTGCTAGCCAGACAGCTATACATTAAGTGAGTGTGTTAGCCAGACAGCTGTACATTAAGTGAGTGTGCTAGCTGGAACAGCTGTACATTGAGTGTTCTAGCCGGACAGCTGTACATTGAGTGTGCTAGCCGGACAGCTGTACATTGAGTGAGTGTGCTAGCCGGACAGCTGTACATTAAGTGAGTGTGCTAGCCGGGACAGCTGTACATGACAGCTGTACATTAAGTGAGTGTGCTAGCCGGACAGCTGTACATTAAGTGAGTGTGCTAGCTGGACAGCTGTACATTGAGTGTGCTAGCCAGGACAGCTGTACATTAGTGAGTGTGCTAGCCGGGACAGCTGTACATTAAGTAGTGTGCTAGCCGGACAGCTGTACATTAAGTGAGTGTGCTAGCCGGACAGCTGTACATTAGTGTGCTAGCCGACAGCTGTACATTAAGTGAGTGTGCTAGCCGACAGCTGTCGTGTTAGCCGACAGCTGTACATTAAGTGACACAAACAAACAACACACACACAAAGACCGGACAGCTGTACATTAAGTGAGTGTGCTAGCCGGACAGCTGTACATTAATGAGTGTGCTAGCTGGACAGCTGTACATTGAGTGTGCTAGCCAGGACAGCTGTACATTGAGTGAGTGTGCTAGCCACGGACAGCTGTACATTAAGTGAGTGTGCTAGCCAGACAGCTGTACATTAAGTGAGTGTGCTAGCCAGACAGCTGTACATTAAGTGAGTGTGCTAGCCAGACAGCTGTACATTAAGTGAGTGTGCTAGCTGGGACAGCTGTACATTGAGTGAGTGTGTTAGCCAGACAGCTGTACATTAAGTGAGTGTGCTAGCCAGACAGCTGTACATTAAGTGAGTGTGCTAGCTGGGACAGCTGTACATTGAGTGAGTGTGTTAGCTGGGACAGCTGTACATTGAGTGAGTGTGTTAGCTGGGACAGCTGTACATTTAGTGAGTGTGCTAGCCACGGACAGCTGTACATTAAGTGAGTGTGCTAGCCAGACAGCTGTACATTAAGTGAGTGTGTTAGCCAGACAGCTGTACATTAAGTGAGTGTGCTAGCCGGACAGCTGTACATTGAGTGAGTGTGCTAGCCGGACAGCTGTACATTAAGTGAGTGTGCTAGCGGACAGCTGTACATTGAGTGAGTGTGCTAGCGGACAGCTGTACATTAAGTGAGTGTGCTAGCCGGACAGCTGTACATTAAGTGAGTGTGCTAGCCGGACAGCTGTACATTAAGTGAGTGTGCTAGCTGGGACAGCTGTACATTGAGTGAGTGTGCTAGCGGACAGCTGTACATTGAGTGTTAGCCAGAGACAGCTGTACATTAAGTGAGTGTGCTAGCTGGGACAGCTGTACATTGAGTGAGTGTGCTAGCCACGGACAGCTGTACATTAGTGAGTGTGACAGCTGTACATTAAGTGAGTGTGCTAGCTGGACAGCTGTACATTAAGTGAGTGTGCTAGCTGGACAGCTGTACATTAAGTGAGTGTGCTAGCCACGGACAGCTGTACATTAAGTGAGTGTGCTAGCCACGGACAGCTGTACATTAAGTGAGTGTGCTAGCCACGGACAGCTGTACATTAAGTGAGTGTGCTAGCTGGACAGCTGTACATTAAGTCAGTGTGCTAGCCACGGACAGCTGTACATTAAGTCAGTGTGCTAGCCAGATAGCTGTACATTAAGTGAGTGTGCTAGCCGGGACAGCTGTACATTAAGTCAGTGTGCTAGCCGGACAGCTGTACATTAAGTGAGTGTGCTAGCTGGGACAGCTGTACATTAAGTGAGTGTGCTAGCTGGGACAGCTGTACATTGAGTGAGTGTGTTAGCTGGGACAACTGTACATTAAGTGAGTGTGCTAGCCGGGACAGCTGTACATTAAGTGAGTGTGCTAGCCGGACAGCTGTACATTGAGTGAGTGTGCTAGCTGGGACAGCTGTACATTGAGTGAGTGTGTTAGCTGGGACAACTGTACATTAAGTGAGTGTGCTAGCCAGACAGCTGTACATTAAGTGAGTGTGTTAGCCAGACAGCTGTACATTAAGTGAGTGTGCTAGCTGGAACAGCTGTACATTGAGTGTACTAGCCGGACAGCTGTACATTGAGTGTGCTAGCCGGACAGCTGTACATTGAGTGAGTGTGCTAGCCGGACAGCTGTACATTAAGTGAGTGTGCTAGCCGGGAGAGCTGTACATTAAGTGTGCTAGCCAGGACAGCTGTACATTAAGTGAGTGTGCTAGCTGGGACAGCTGTACATTGAGTGTGCTAGCCGGACAGCTGTACATTGAGTGTGCTAGCCAGGACAGCTGTACATTGAGTGAGTGTGCTAGCCACGGACAGCTGTACATTAAGTGAGTGTGCTAGCCAGACAGCTGTACATTAAGTGAGTGTGCTAGCCGGACAGCTGTACATTAAGTCAGTGTGCTAGCCAGACAGCTGTACATTAAGTGAGTGTGCTAGCTGGGACAGCTGTACATTAAGTGTGCTAGCTGGACAGCTGTACATTAAGTGAGTGTGCTAGCCGGGACAGCTGTACATTAAGTGAGTGTGCTAGCCGGACAGCTGTACATTGAGTGAGTGTGTTAGCTGGGACAACTGTACATTAAGTGAGTGTGCTAGCCAGACAGCTGTACATTAAGTGAGTGTGTTAGCCAGACAGCTGTACATTAAGTGAGAGTGCTAGCTGGAACAGCTGTACATTGAGTGTTCTAGCCGGACAGCTGTACATTGAGTGTGCTAGCCGGACAGCTGTACATTGAGTTAGTGTGCTAGCCGGACAGCTGTACATTGAGTGTGCTAGCCAGGACAGCTGTACATTAAGTGAGTGTGCTAGCCGGACAGCTGTACATTAAATGAGTGTGCTTGCTGGACAGCTGTACATTGAGTGTGCTAGCCAGGACAGCTGTACATTGAGTGAGTGTGCTAGCCACGGACAGCTGTACATTAAGTGAGTGTGCTAGCCAGACAGCTGTACATTAAGTGAGTGTGCTAGCCAGACAGCTGTACATTGAGTGAGTGTGTTAGCCAGACAGCTCTACATTAAGTGAGTGTGCTAGCCAGACAGCTGTACATTAAGTGAGTGTGCTAGCCAGACAGCTGTACATTAGGTGAGTGTGCTAGCTGGGACAGCTGTACATTGAGTGAGTGGGACAGCTGTACATTGAGTGAGTGTGCTAGCCACGGACAGCTGTACATTAAGTGAGTGTGCTAGCCACGGACAGCTGTACATTAAGTGAGTGTGCTAGCCAGACAGCTGTACATTAAGTGAGTGTGCTAGCCAGACAGCTGTACATTAAGTGAGTGTGCTAGCCAGACAGCTCTACATTAAGTGAGTGTGCTAGCCAGACAGCTGTACATTAAGTGAGTGTGCTAGCCAAACAGCTGTACATTAAGTGAGTGTGCTAGCTGGGACAGCTGTACATTAAGTGAGTGTGCTAGCTGGGACAGCTGTACATTGAGTGAGTGTGTTAGCTGGGACAGCTGTACATTAAGTGAGTGTGCTAGCTGGGACAGCTGTACATTGAGTGAGTGTGTTAGCTGGGACAGCTGTACATTAAGTGAGTGTGCTAGCTGGGACAGCTGTACATTGAGTGAGTGTGTTAGCTGGGACAGCTGTACATTAAGTGAGTGTGCTAGCTGGGACAGCTGTACATTGAGTGAGTGTGTTAGCTGGGACAGCTGTACATTAAGTGAGTGTGCTAGCTGGGACAGCTGTACATTGAGTGAGTGTGTTAGCTGGGACAGCTGTACATTAAGTGAGTGTGCTAGCTGGGACAGCTGTACATTGAGTGAGTGTGCTAGCTGGGACAGCTGTACATTAAGTGAGTGTGCTAGCTGGGACAGCTGTACATTAAATGTGCTAGCGGACAGCTGTACATTAAGTGAGTGTGCTAGCCAGACAGCTGTACATTAAGTGAGTGTGCTAGCCAGACAGCTGTACATTAAGTGAGTGTGCTAGCTGGGACAGCTGTACATTGAGTGAGTGTGTTAGCTGGGACAGCTGTACATTAAGTGAGTGTGCTAGCTGGGACAGCTGTACATTAAGTGAGTGTGCTAGCCAGACAGCTGTACATTAAGTGAGTGTGCTAGCTGGGACAGCTGTACATTAAGTGAGTGTGCTAGCCACGGACAGCTGTACATTAAGTGAGTGTGCTAGCCAGGACAGCTGTACATTAAGTGAGTGTGCTAGCTGGACAGCTGTACATTAAGTGAGTGTGCTAGCTGGACAGCTGTACATTAAGTGAGTGTGCTAGCCACGGACAGCTGTACATTAAGTGAGTGTGCTAGCCACGGACAGCTGTACATTAAGTGAGTGTGCTAGCCAGACAGCTGTACATTAAGTGAGTGTGCTAGCTGGGACAGCTGTACATTAAGTGAGTGTGCTAGCTGGACAGCTGTACATTAAGTGAGTGTGCTAGCCACGGACAGCTGTACATTAAGTGAGTGTGCTAGCCGGACAGCTGTACATTAAGTGAGTGTGCTAGCCCGGACAGCTGTACATTAAGTGAGTGTGCTAGCCAGACAGCTGTACATTAAGTGAGTGTGCTAGCTGGGACAGCTGTACATTAAGTGAGTGTGCTAGCCGGACAGCTGTACATTGAGTGAGTGTGTTAGCTGGGACAGCTGTACATTAAGTGAGTGTGCTAGCCGGACAGCTGTACATTAAGTGAGTGTGCTAGCTGGGACAGCTGTACATTGAGTGAGTGTGTTAGCTGGGACAGCTGTACATTAAGTGAGTGTGCTAGCTGGGACAGCTGTACATTGAGTGAGTGTGTTAGCTGGGACAGCTGTACATTGAGTGAGTGTGCTAGCCACGGACAGCTGTACATTGAGTGAGTGTGCTAGCCACGGACAGCTGTACATTAAGTTAGTGTGCTAGCCAGACAGCTGTACATTAGTGTGCTAGCCAGGACAGCTGTACATTAAGTGAGTGTGCTAGCCACGGACAGCTGTACATTGAGTGAGTGTGCTAGCCACGGACAGCTGTACATTAAGTGAGTGTGCTACCCAGACAGCTGTACATTAAATGTGCTAGACGGACAGCTGTACATTAAGTGAGTGTGTTAGCCAGACAACTGTACATTAAGTGAGTGTGCTAGCCAGACAGCTGTACATTAAGTGAGTGTGCTAGCTGGGACAGCTGTACATTGAGTGAGTGTGTTAGCTGGGACAGCTGTACATTAAGTGAGTGTGCTAGCTGGGACAGCTGTACATTAAGTGAGTGTGCTAGCCAGACAGCTGTACATTAAGTGAGTGTGCTAGCTGGGACAGCTGTACAATAAGTGAGTGTGCTAGCCACGGACAGCTGTACATTAAGTGAGTGTGACAGCTGTACATTAAGTGAGTGTGCTAGCTGGACAGCTGTACATTAAGTGTGTGTGCTAGCTGGACAGCTGTACATTAAGTGAGTGTGCTAGCCACGGACAGCTGTACATTAAGTGAGTGTGCTAGCCACGGACAGCTGTACATTAAGTGAGTGTGCTAGCCACGGACAGCTGTACATTAAGTGAGTGTGCTAGCTGGGACAGCTGTACATTAAGTGAGTGTGCTAGCTAGACAGCTGTACATTAAGTGAGTGTGCTAGCCACGGACAGCTGTACATTAAGTCAGTGTGCTAGCCAGACAGCTGTACATTAAGTGAGTGTGCTAGCCGGGACAGCTGTACATTAAGTGAGTGTGCTAGCCGGACAGCTGTACATTAAGTGAGTGTGCTAGCTGGGACAGCTGTACATTAAGTGAGTGTGCTAGCTGGGACAGCTGTACATTGAGTGAGTGTGCTAGCTGGGACAGCTGTACATTAAGTGAGTGTGCTAGCCGGACAGCTGTACATTAAGTGAGTGTGCTAGCTGGGACAGCTGTACATTAAGTGAGTGTGCTAGCTGGGACAGCTGTACATTAAGTGAGTGTGCTAGCTGGGACAGCTGTACATTGAGTGAGTGTGTTAGCTGGGACAGCTGTACATTGAGTGAGTGTGCTAGCCACGGACAGCTGTACATTGAGTGAGTGTGCTAGCCACGGACAGCTGTACATTAAGTGAGTGTGCTAGCCAGGACAGCTGTACATTAAGTGAGTGTGCTAGCCACGGACAGCTGTACATTGAGTGAGTGTGCTAGCCACGGACAGCTGTACATTAAGTGAGTGTGCTAGCCAGACAGCTGTACATTAAGTGTGCTAGACGGACAGCTGTACATTAAGTGAGTGTGTTAGCCAGACAACTGTACATTAAGTGAGTGTGCTAGCCAGACAGCTGTACATTAAGTGAGTGTGCTAGCTGGGACAGCTGTACATTGAGTGAGTGTGTTAGCTGGGACAGCTGTACAATAAGTGAGTGTGCTAGCCACGGACAGCTGTACATTAAGTGAGTGTGACAGCTGTACATTAAGTGAGTGTGCTAGCTGGACAGCTGTACATTAAGTGTGTGTGCTAGCTGGACAGCTGTACATTAAGTGAGTGTGCTAGCCACGGACAGCTGTACATTAAGTGAGTGTGCTAGCCACGGACAGCTGTACATTAAGTGAGTGTGCTAGCCACGGACAGCTGTACATTAAGTGAGTGTGCTAGCTGGGACAGCTGTACATTAAGTGAGTGTGCTAGCTGGACAGCTGTACATTAAGTGAGTGTGCTAGCCACGGACAGCTGTACATTAAGTCAGTGTGCTAGCCAGACAGCTGTACATTAAGTGAGTGTGCTAGCCGGGACAGCTGTACATTAAGTCAGTGTGCTAGCCGGACAGCTGTACATTAAGTGAGTGTGCTAGCTGGGACAGCTGTACATTAAGTGAGTGTGCTAGCGGGACAGCTGTACATTAAGTGAGTGTGTAGCTGGGACAGCTGTACATTAAGTGAGTGTGCTAGCCGGACAGCTGTACATTAAGTGAGTGTGCTAGCCGGGACAGCTGTACATTAAGTGAGTGTGCTAGCCGGACAGCTGTACATTGAGTGAGTGTGCTAGCTGGGACAGCTGTACATTGAGTGAGTGTGTAGCTGGGACAGCTGTACATTAAGTGAGTGTGCTAGCCAGACAGCTGTACATTAAGTGAGTGTGCTAGCTGGAACAGCTGTACATTGAGTGTGCTAGCCGGACAGCTGTACATTGAGTGTGCTAGCCGGACAGCTGTACATTGAGTGAGTGTGCTAGCCGGACAGCTGTACATTAAGTGAGTGTGCTAGCCGGGACAGCTGTACATTAAGTGAGTGTGCTAGCCGGACAGCTGTACATTAAGTGAATGTGCTAGTCGGGACAGCTGTACATTGAGTGTGCTAGCCAGGACAGCTGTACATTAAGTGAGTGTGCTAGCTGGGACAGCTGTTCATTAAGTGTGCTAGCTGGACAGCTGTACATTAAGTGAGTGTGCTTGCCGGGACAGCTGTACATTAAGTGAGTGTGCTAGCCGGACAGCTGTACATTAAATGAGTGTGCTAGCTGGACAGCTGTACATTGAGTGTGCTAGCCAGGACAGCTGTACATTGAGTGAGTGTGCTAGCCACGGACAGCTGTACATTAAGTGAGTGTGCTAGCCAGACAGCTGTACATTAAGTGAGTGTGCTAGCCAGACAGCTGTACATTGAGTGAGTGTGTTAGCCAGACAGCTCTACATTAAGTGAGTGTGCTAGCCAGACAGCTGTACATTAAGTGAGTGTGCTAGCCAGACAGCTGTACATTAAGTGAGTTTGCTAGCTGGGACAGCTGTACATTGAGTGAGTGTGTTAGCTGGGACAGCTGTACATTAAGTGAGTGTGCTAGCTGGGACAGCTGTACATTGAGTGAGTGTGTTAGCTGGGACAGCTGTACATTGAGTGAGTGTGCTAGCCACGGACAGCTGTACATTAAGTGAGTGTGCTAGCCACGGACAGCTGTACATTAAGTGTGCTCGCCAGGACAGCTGTACATTAAGTGAGTGTGCTAGCTGGGACAGCTGTACATTGAGTGTGCTAGCCGGACAGCTGTACATTGAGTGTGCTAGCCAGGACAGCTGTACATTGAGTGAGTGTGCTAGCCACGGACAGCTGTACATTAAGTGAGTGTGCTAGCCAGACAGCTGTACATTAAGTGAGTGTGCTAGCCGGACAGCTGTACATTACACGACACTGTACATTAAGTCAGTGTGCTAGCCAGACAGCTGTACATTAAGTGAGTGTGCTAGCTGGGACAGCTGTACATTAAGTGTGCTAGCTGGACAGCTGTACATTAAGTGAGTGTGCTAGCCGGGACAGCTGTACATTAAGTGAGTGTGCTAGCCGGACAGCTGTACATTGAGTGAGTGTGCTAGCTGGGACAGCTGTACATTGAGTGAGTGTGTTAGCTGGGACAACTGTACATTAAGTGAGTGTGCTAGCCAGACAGCTGTACATTAAGTGAGTGTGTTAGCCAGACAGCTGTACATTAAGTGAGAGTGCTAGCTGGAACAGCTGTACATTGAGTGTTCTAGCCGGACAGCTGTACATTGAGTGTGCTAGCCGGACAGCTGTACATTGAGTGAGTGTGCTAGCCGGACAGCTGTACATTAAGTGAGTGTGCTAGCCGGGACAGCTGTACATTGAGTGTGCTAGCCAGACAGCTGTACATTAAGTGAGTGTGCTAGCCGGACAGCTGTACATTAAATGAGTGTGCTAGCTGGACAGCTGTACATTGAGTGTGCTAGCCAGGACAGCTGTACATTGAGTGAGTGTGCTAGCCACGGACAGCTGTACATTAAGTGAGTGTGCTAGCCAGACAGCTGTACATTAAGTGAGTGTGCTAGCCAGACAGCTGTACATTGAGTGAGTGTGTTAGCCCAGACAGCTCTACATTAAGTGAGTGTGCTAGCCAGACAGCTGTACATTAAGTGAGTGTGCTAGCCAGACAGCTGTACATTAAGTGAGTGTGCTAGCTGGGACAGCTGTACATTAAGTGAGTGTGCTAGCTGGGACAGCTGTACATTGAGTGAGTGTGTTAGCTGGGACAGCTGTACATTAAGTGAGTGTGCTAGCCGGACAGCTGTACATTAAGTGAGTGTGCTAGCTGGGACAGCTGTACATTGAGTGAGTGTGTTAGCTGGGACAGCTGTACATTAAGTGAGTGTGCTAGCTGGGACAGCTGTACATTGAGTGAGTGTGCTAGCCAGGACAGCTGTACATTGAGTGAGTGTGCTAGCCCGGACAGCTGTACATTAGTGAGTGTGCTAGCCGGACAGCTGTACATTGAGTGTGCTAGCCGGACAGCTGTACATTGAGTGAGTGTGCTAGCCGGACAGCTGTACATTAAGTGAGTGTGCTAGCCGGGACAGCTGTACATTAAGTGTGCTAGCCAGGACAGCTGTACATTAAGTGAGTGTGCTAGCTGGGACAGCTGTACATTGAGTGTGCTAGCCGGACAGCTGTACATTGAGTGTGCTAGCCAGGACAGCTGTACATTGAGTGAGTGTGCTAGCCACGGACAGCTGTACATTAAGTGAGTGTGCTAGCCAGACAGCTGTACATTAAGTGAGTGTGCTAGCCGGACAGCTGTACATTAAGTCAGTGTGCTAGCCAGACAGCTGTACATTAAGTGAGTGTGCTAGCTGGGACAGCTGTACATTAAGTGTGCTAGCTGGACAGCTGTACATTAAGTGAGTGTGCTAGCCGGGACAGCTGTACATTAAGTGAGTGTGCTAGCCGGACAGCTGTACATTGAGTGAGTGTGCTAGCTGGGACAGCTGTACATTGAGTGAGTGTGTTAGCTGGGACAACTGTACATTAAGTGAGTGTGCTAGCCAGACAGCTGTACATTAAGTGAGTGTGTTAGCCAGACAGCTGTACATTAAGTGAGTGTGCTAGCTGGACAGCTGTACATTGAGTGTGCTAGCCGGACAGCTGTACATTGAGTGTGCTAGCCGGACAGCTGTACATTGAGTGAGTGTGCTAGCCGGACAGCTGTACATTAAGTGAGTGTGCTAGCCGGGACAGCTGTACATTGAGTGTGCTAGCCAGGACAGCTGTACATTAAGTGAGTGTGCTAGCCGGACAGCTGTACATTAAGTGAGTGTGCTAGCTGGACAGCTGTACATTGAGTGTGCTAGCCAGGACAGCTGTACATTAAGTGAGTGTGCTAGCCACTGACAGCTGTACATTAAGTGAGTGTGCTAGCCAGACAGCTGTACATTAAGTGAGTGTGCTAGCCAGACAGCTGTACATTGAGTGAGTGTGTTAGCCAGACAGCTGTACATTAAGTGAGTGTGCTAGCCAGACAGCTGTACATTAAGTGAGTGTGCTAGCCAGACAGCTGTACATTAGGTGAGTGTGCTAGCTGGGACAGCTGTACATTAGTGAGTGGGACAGCTGTACATTAGTGAGTGTGCTAGCCAGGACAGCTGTACATTAAGTGAGTGTGCTAGCCACGGACAGCTGTACATTAAGTGAGTGTGCTAGCCAGACAGCTGTACATTAAGTGAGTGTGCTAGCCAGACAGCTGTACATTAAGTGAGTGTGCTAGCCAGACAGCTGTACATTAAGTGAGTGTGCTAGCCAGACAGCTGTACATTAAGTGAGTGTGCTAGCCAGACAGCTGTACATTAAGTGAGTGTGCTAGCTGGGACAGCTGTACATTAAGTGAGTGTGCTAGCTGGGACAGCTGTACATTGAGTGAGTGTGTTAGCTGGGACAGCTGTACATTAAGTGAGTGTGCTAGCTGGGACAGCTGTACATTGAGTGAGTGTGTTAGCTGGGACAGCTGTACATTAAGTGAGTGTGCTAGCTGGGACAGCTGTACATTGAGTGAGTGTGTTAGCTGGGACAGCTGTACATTGAGTGAGTGTGCTAGCCACGGACAGCTGTACATTGAGTGAGTGTGCTAGCCACGGACAGCTGTACATTAAGTTAGTGTGCTAGCCAGACAGCTGTACATTAGTGTGCTAGCCAGGACAGCTGTACATTAAGTGAGTGTGCTAGCCACGGACAGCTGTACATTGAGTGAGTGTGCTAGCCACGGACAGCTGTACATTAAGTGAGTGTGCTACCCAGACAGCTGTACATTAAATGTGCTAGACGGACAGCTGTACATTAAGTGAGTGTGTTAGCCAGACAACTGTACATTAAGTGAGTGTGCTAGCCAGACAGCTGTACATTAAGTGAGTGTGCTAGCTGGGACAGCTGTACATTGAGTGAGTGTGTTAGCTGGGACAGCTGTACATTAAGTGAGTGTGCTAGCTGGGACAGCTGTACATTAAGTGAGTGTGCTAGCCAGACAGCTGTACATTAAGTGAGTGTGCTAGCTGGGACAGCTGTACAATAAGTGAGTGTGCTAGCCACGGACAGCTGTACATTAAGTGAGTGTGACAGCTGTACATTAAGTGAGTGTGCTAGCTGGACAGCTGTACATTAAGTGTGTGTGCTAGCTGGACAGCTGTACATTAAGTGAGTGTGCTAGCCACGGACAGCTGTACATTAAGTGAGTGTGCTAGCCACGGACAGCTGTACATTAAGTGAGTGTGCTAGCCACGGACAGCTGTACATTAAGTGAGTGTGCTAGCTGGGACAGCTGTACATTAAGTGAGTGTGCTAGCTAGACAGCTGTACATTAAGTGAGTGTGCTAGCCACGGACAGCTGTACATTAAGTCAGTGTGCTAGCCAGATAGCTGTACATTAAGTGAGTGTGCTAGCCGGGACAGCTGTACATTAAGTCAGTGTGCTAGCCGGACAGCTGTACATTAAGTGAGTGTGCTAGCTGGGACAGCTGTACATTAAGTGAGTGTGCTAGCTGGGACAGCTGTACATTGAGTGAGTGTGTTAGCTGGGACAGCTGTACATTAAGTGAGTGTGCTAGCCGGACAGCTGTACATTAAGTGAGTGTGCTAGCTGGGACAGCTGTACATTGAGTGAGTGTGTTAGCTGGGACAGCTGTACATTAAGTGAGTGTGCTAGCGGGACAGCTGTACATTGAGTGAGTGTGCTAGCCGACAGCTGTACATTAGTGAGTGCTAGCGGACAGCTGTACATTGAGTGTGCTAGCCGGACAGCTGTACATTAAGTGAGTGTGCTAGCCGGACAGCTGTACATTGAGTGAGTGTGCTAGCGGACAGCTGTACATTAAGTGAGTGTGCTAGCCGGACAGCTGTACATTGAGTGTGCTAGCCAGGACAGCTGTACATTAGTGAGTGTGCTAGCCGGACAGCTGTACATTAAGTGAGTGTGCTAGCCGGACAGCTGTACATTGAGTGTGCTAGCCAGGACAGCTGTACATTAGTGAGTGTGCTAGCGGACAGCTGTACAATTATTTAGTGAGCGAAACAAGTACTCAACTTAATTTAATGACTCTGAGACCTCATTCTGATGGAATCCATCACGAGTGAGTGAGAAGGGCAACTGTAATTTAAATGCCTTGCCTAAGGGCACAATCGTAACGGCTCAGCCTCGAACCCGTACATTAAGTGAGTGTGCTAGCCAGACAGCTGTACATTAAGTGAGTGTGCTAGCTGGGACAGCTGTACATTAAGTGTGCTAGCTGGACAGCTGTACATTAAGTGAGTGTGCTAGCCGGGACAGCTGTACATTAAGTGAGTGTGCTAGCCGGGACAGCTGTACATTAAGTCAGTGTGCTAGCCGGACAGCTGTACATTAAGTGAGTGTGCTAGCTGGGACAGCTGTACATTAAGTGAGTGTGCTAGCTGGGACAGCTGTACATTGAGTGAGTGTGTTAGCTGGGACAACTGTACATTAAGTGAGTGTGCTAGCCGGACAGCTGTACATTAAGTGAGTGTGCTAGCCGGGACAGCTGTACATTAAGTGAGTGTGCTAGCCGGACAGCTGTACATTGAGTGAGTGTGCTAGCTGGGACAGCTGTACATTGAGTGAGTGTGTTAGCTGGGACAACTGTACATTAAGTGAGTGTGCTAGCCAGACAGCTGTACATTAAGTGAGTGTGTTAGCCAGACAGCTGTACATTAAGTGAGTGTGCTAGCTGGAACAGCTGTACATTGAGTGTGCTAGCCGGACAGCTGTACATTGAGTGTGCTAGCCGGACAGCTGTACATTGAGTGAGTGTGCTAGCCGGACAGCTGTACATTAAGTGAGTGTGCTAGCCGGGAGAGCTGTACATTAAGTGAGTGTGCTAGCCGGACAGCTGTACATTAAGTGAATGTGCTAGTCGGGACAGCTGTACATTGAGTGTGCTAGCCAGGACAGCTGTACATTAAGTGAGTGTGCTAGCTGGGACAGCTGTTCATTAAGTGTGCTAGCTGGACAGCTGTACATTAAGTGAGTGTGCTTGCCGGGACAGCTGTACATTAAGTGAGTGTGCTAGCCGGACAGCTGTACATTAAATGAGTGTGCTAGCTGGACAGCTGTACATTGAGTGTGCTAGCCAGGACAGCTGTACATTGAGTGAGTGTGCTAGCCACGGACAGCTGTACATTAAGTGAGTGTGCTAGCCAGACAGCTGTACATTAAGTGAGTGTGCTAGCCGGACAGCTGTACATTGAGTGAGTGTGTTAGCCAGACAGCTGTACATTAAGTGAGTGTGCTAGCCGGACAGCTGTACATTAAGTGAGTGTGCTAGCTGGGACAGCTGTACATTGAGTGAGTGTGTTAGCTGGGACAGCTGTACATTAAGTGAGTGTGCTAGCTGGGACAGCTGTACATTAAGTGAGTGTGCTAGCTGGGACAGCTGTACATTGAGTGAGTGTGCTAGCCGGACAGCTGTACATTAGTGAGTGTGCTAGCGGGACAGCTGTACATTGAGTGTGCTAGCCGGACAGCTGTACATTGAGTGAGTGTGCTAGCCACGGACAGCTGTACATTAAGTGAGTGTGCTAGCCACGGACAGCTGTACATTAAGTGTGCTAGCCAGGACAGCTGTACATTAAGTGAGTGTGCTAGCTGGGACAGCTGTACATTGAGTGTGCTAGCCGGACAGCTGTACATTGAGTGTGCTAGCCAGGACAGCTGTACATTGAGTGAGTGTGCTAGCCACGGACAGCTGTACATTAAGTGAGTGTGCTAGCCAGACAGCTGTACATTAAGTGAGTGTGCTAGCCGGACAGCTGTACATTAAGTCAGTGTGCTAGCCAGACAGCTGTACATTAAGTGAGTGTGCTAGCTGGGACAGCTGTACATTAAGTGTGCTAGCTGGACAGCTGTACATTAAGTGAGTGTGCTAGCCGGGACAGCTGTACATTAAGTGAGTGTGCTAGCCGGACAGCTGTACATTGAGTGAGTGTGCTAGCTGGGACAGCTGTACATTGAGTGAGTGTGTTAGCTGGGACAACTGTACATTAAGTGAGTGTGCTAGCCAGACAGCTGTACATTAAGTGAGTGTGTTAGCCAGACAGCTGTACATTAAGTGAGAGTGCTAGCTGGAACAGCTGTACATTGAGTGTTCTAGCCGGACAGCTGTACATTGAGTGTGCTAGCCGGACAGCTGTACATTGAGTGAGTGTGCTAGCCGGACAGCTGTACATTAAGTGAGTGTGCTAGCCGGGACAGCTGTACATTGAGTGTGCTAGCCAGGACAGCTGTACATTAAGTGAGTGTGCTAGCCGGACAGCTGTACATTAAATGAGTGTGCTTGCTGGACAGCTGTACATTGAGTGTGCTAGCCAGGACAGCTGTACATTGAGTGAGTGTGCTAGCCACGGACAGCTGTACATTAAGTGAGTGTGCTAGCCAGACAGCTGTACATTAAGTGAGTGTGCTAGCCAGACAGCTGTACATTGAGTGAGTGTGTTAGCCAGACAGCTCTACATTAAGTGAGTGTGCTAGCCAGACAGCTGTACATTAAGTGAGTGTGCTAGCCAGACAGCTGTACATTAGGTGAGTGTGCTAGCTGGGACAGCTGTACATTGAGTGAGTGGGACAGCTGTACATTGAGTGAGTGTGCTAGCCACGGACAGCTGTACATTAAGTGAGTGTGCTAGCCACGGACAGCTGTACATTAAGTGAGTGTGCTAGCCAGACAGCTGTACATTAAGTGAGTGTGCTAGCCAGACAGCTGTACATTAAGTGAGTGTGCTAGCCAGACAGCTGTACATTAAGTGAGTGTGCTAGCCAGACAGCTGTACATTAAGTGAGTGTGCTAGCCAGACAGCTGTACATTAAGTGAGTGTGCTAGCTGGGACAGCTGTACATTAAGTGAGTGTGCTAGCTGGGACAGCTGTACATTGAGTGAGTGTGTTAGCTGGGACAGCTGTACATTAAGTGAGTGTGCTAGCTGGGACAGCTGTACATTGAGTGAGTGTGTTAGCTGGGACAGCTGTACATTAAGTGAGTGTGCTAGCTGGGACAGCTGTACATTGAGTGAGTGTGTTAGCTGGGACAGCTGTACATTGAGTGAGTGTGCTAGCCACGGACAGCTGTACATTGAGTGAGTGTGCTAGCCACGGACAGCTGTACATTAAGTTAGTGTGCTAGCCAGACAGCTGTACATTAAGTGTGCTAGCCAGGACAGCTGTACATTAAGTGAGTGTGCTAGCCACGGACAGCTGTACATTGAGTGAGTGTGCTAGCCACGGACAGCTGTACATTAAGTGAGTGTGCTACCCAGACAGCTGTACATTAAATGTGCTAGACGGACAGCTGTACATTAAGTGAGTGTGTTAGCCAGACAACTGTACATTAAGTGAGTGTGCTAGCCAGACAGCTGTACATTAAGTGAGTGTGCTAGCTGGGACAGCTGTACATTGAGTGAGTGTGTTAGCTGGGACAGCTGTACATTAAGTGAGTGTGCTAGCTGGGACAGCTGTACATTAAGTGAGTGTGCTAGCCAGACAGCTGTACATTAAGTGAGTGTGCTAGCTGGGACAGCTGTACAATAAGTGAGTGTGCTAGCCACGGACAGCTGTACATTAAGTGAGTGTGACAGCTGTACATTAAGTGAGTGTGCTAGCTGGACAGCTGTACATTAAGTGTGTGTGCTAGCTGGACAGCTGTACATTAAGTGAGTGTGCTAGCCACGGACAGCTGTACATTAAGTGAGTGTGCTAGCCACGGACAGCTGTACATTAAGTGAGTGTGCTAGCCACGGACAGCTGTACATTAAGTGAGTGTGCTAGCTGGGACAGCTGTACATTAAGTGAGTGTGCTAGCTAGACAGCTGTACATTAAGTGAGTGTGCTAGCCACGGACAGCTGTACATTAAGTCAGTGTGCTAGCCAGATAGCTGTACATTAAGTGAGTGTGCTAGCCGGGACAGCTGTACATTAAGTCAGTGTGCTAGCCGGACAGCTGTACATTAAGTGAGTGTGCTAGCTGGGACAGCTGTACATTAAGTGAGTGTGCTAGCTGGGACAGCTGTACATTGAGTGAGTGTGTTAGCTGGGACAACTGTACATTAAGTGAGTGTGCTAGCCGGACAGCTGTACATTAAGTGAGTGTGCTAGCTGGGACAGCTGTACATTGAGTGAGTGTGTTAGCTGGGACAGCTGTACATTAAGTGAGTGTGCTAGCTGGGACAGCTGTACATTGAGTGAGTGTGTTAGCTGGGACAGCTGTACATTGAGTGAGTGTGCTAGCCACGGACAGCTGTACATTGAGTGAGTGTGCTAGCCACGGACAGCTGTACATTAAGTTAGTGTGCTAGCCAGGACAGCTGTACATTAAGTGAGTGTGCTAGCCACGGACAGCTGTACATTGAGTGAGTGTGCTAGCCACGGACAGCTGTACATTAAGTGAGTGTGCTAGCCAGACAGCTGTACATTAAGTGTGCTAGACGGACAGCTGTACATTAAGTGAGTGTGTTAGCCAGACAACTGTACATTAAGTGAGTGTGCTAGCCAGACAGCTGTACATTAAGTGAGTGTGCTAGCTGGGACAGCTGTACATTGAGTGAGTGTGTTAGCTGGGACAGCTGTACAATAAGTGAGTGTGCTAGCCACGGACAGCTGTACATTAAGTGAGTGTGACAGCTCTACATTAAGTGAGTGTGCTAGCTGGACAGCTGTACATTAAGTGTGTGTGCTAGCTGGACAGCTGTACATTAAGTGAGTGTGCTAGCCACGGACAGCTGTACATTAAGTGAGTGTGCTAGCCACGGACAGCTGTACATTAAGTGAGTGTGCTAGCCACGGACAGCTGTACATTAAGTGAGTGTGCTAGCTGGGACAGCTGTACATTAAGTGAGTGTGCTAGCTGGACAGCTGTACATTAAGTCAGTGTGCTAGCCACGGACAGCTGTACATTAAGTCAGTGTGCTAGCCAGATAGCTGTACATTAAGTGAGTGTGCTAGCCGGGACAGCTGTACATTAAGTCAGTGTGCTAGCCGGACAGCTGTACATTAAGTGAGTGTGCTAGCTGGGACAGCTGTACATTAAGTGAGTGTGCTAGCTGGGACAGCTGTACATTGAGTGAGTGTGTTAGCTGGGACAACTGTACATTAAGTGAGTGTGCTAGCCGGACAGCTGTACATTAAGTGAGTGTGCTAGCCGGGACAGCTGTACATTAAGTGAGTGTGCTAGCCGGACAGCTGTACATTGAGTGAGTGTGCTAGCTGGGACAGCTGTACATTGAGTGAGTGTGTTAGCTGGGACAACTGTACATTAAGTGAGTGTGCTAGCCAGACAGCTGTACATTAAGTGAGTGTGCTAGCTGGAACAGCTGTACATTGAGTGTGCTAGCCGGACAGCTGTACATTGAGTGTGCTAGCCGGACAGCTGTACATTGAGTGAGTGTGCTAGCCGGACAGCTGTACATTAAGTGAGTGTGCTAGCCGGGACAGCTGTACATTAAGTGAGTGTGCTAGCCGGACAGCTGTACATTAAGTGAATGTGCTAGTCGGGACAGCTGTACATTGAGTGTGCTAGCCAGGACAGCTGTACATTAAGTGAGTGTGCTAGCTGGGACAGCTGTACATTAAGTGTGCTAGCTGGACAGCTGTACATTAAGTGAGTGTGCTAGCCGGGACAGCTGTACATTAAGTGAGTGTGCTAGCCGGACAGCTGTACATTAAATGAGTGTGCTAGCTGGACAGCTGTACATTGAGTGTGCTAGCCAGGACAGCTGTACATTGAGTGAGTGTGCTAGCCACGGACAGCTGTACATTAAGTGAGTGTGCTAGCCAGACAGCTGTACATTAAGTGAGTGTGCTAGCCAGACAGCTGTACATTGAGTGAGTGTGTTAGCCAGACAGCTCTACATTAAGTGAGTGTGCTAGCCAGACAGCTGTACATTAAGTGAGTGTGCTAGCCGGACAGCTGTACATTAAGTGAGTGTGCTAGCTGGGACAGCTGTACATTGAGTGAGTGTGTTAGCTGGGACAGCTGTACATTAAGTGAGTGTGCTAGCTGGGACAGCTGTACATTGAGTGAGTGTGTTAGCTGGGACAGCTGTACATTGAGTGAGTGTGCTAGCCACGGACAGCTGTACATTAAGTGAGTGTGCTAGCCACGGACAGCTGTACATTAAGTGTGCTAGCCAGGACAGCTGTACATTAAGTGAGTGTGCTAGCTGGGACAGCTGTACATTGAGTGTGCTAGCCGGACAGCTGTACATTGAGTGTGCTAGCCAGGACAGCTGTACATTGAGTGAGTGTGCTAGCCACGGACAGCTGTACATTAAGTGAGTGTGCTAGCCAGACAGCTGTACATTAAGTGAGTGTGCTAGCCGGACAGCTGTACAAATTTATTTTAGCTCGATTGCGAAACAAACCAACAAAACACCCAACCCACCAAACCACCCACAAAAAAACAACAAAAACCCCTAAGGGCACAATCGTAACGCTCCAGCGGGGCAACTGACATTAAGTCAGTGTGCTAGCCAGACAGCTGTACATTAAGTGAGTGTGCTAGCTGGGACAGCTGTACATTAAGTGTGCTAGCTGGACAGCTGTACATTAAGTGAGTGTGCTAGCCGGGACAGCTGTACATTAAGTGAGTGTGCTAGCCGGACAGCTGTACATTGAGTGAGTGTGCTAGCTGGGACAGCTGTACATTAAGTGAGTGTGCTAGCTGGGACAGCTGTACATTAAGTGAGTGTGCTAGCCAGACAGCTGTACATTAAGTGAGTGTGCTAGCCAGACAGCTGTACATTAAGTGAGTGTGCTAGCCGGACAGCTGTACATTAAGTGAGTGTGCTA
>JABXNX010003855.1:0-21165 GCA_014843695.1 Archivesica marissinica
ACCATTTATGATATTGTTTATAGTTCGGTAAGTTAACCATTTATGATATTGTTTATAGTTCGGTAAGTTAACCATTTATGATATTGTTTATAGTTCCCCGGTAAGTTAACCATTTATGATATTGTTTATAGTTCCCCGGTAAGTTAACCATTTATGATATTGTTTATAGTTCGGTAAGTTAACCATTTATGATATTGTTTATAGTTCGGTAAGTTAACCATTTATGATATTGTTTATAGTTCCCCGGTAAGTTAACCATTTATGATATTGTTTATAGTTCCCCGGTAAGTTAACCATTTATGATATTGTTTATAGTTCCCCGGTAAGTTAACCATTTATGATATTGTTTATAGTTCCCCGGTAAGTTAACCATTTATGATATTGTTTATAGTTCCCCGGTAAGTTAACCATTTATGATATTGTTTATAGTTCCCTGGTTCGGTAAGTTAACCATTTCCTTCATAGAGATTTAGGTTAATATACGATTATATCTCCATACAAACGACAGCCATTTAGCTATCATGCAGTGGATAAGTAGTCACCATATTTATCCCATCTCCATAGATATTACTGGGACTACATGAGATTCTGGCCTTTATTATGAACATTTGTTTGGCTACTACATTGTCAATGTATGTCGTATTGGTAATGGCGTCAAGAGGTGCTTCTATGAGGGAAAGTGATTATGAACATTGGTTTGGCTACTACATTGTCAATTCTATTTTTACCAGAATAAAATTATCTATCTAATATATGTCGTATTGGTAATGGCGTCAAAATGTGCTTCTATGATGGAAGGGTTAATGACGCCAAGAGGTGCTTCTATGAGGAAAAGGGTTAATGGCGTCAATATGTGCTTTTATGAGGGAAAGGGTTAATGGCGCCAAGAGGTGCTTCTATGGGGGGAAAGGGTTAATGGCGTCAATATGTGCTTCGATGAGGGAAAGGGTTAAGACAGTAGTCCGTAATGTAAACACCAGATGCTCACTGTATATCCATAATGACACAGACAGTAGGACGTTTCGTTCAAGCATTTAGCATGCTCGGAACACGTATTGGTACCGCATGCGATGGTATTATTCGTCGACGTCACCTAAAATATAAATAGTTGCAAAATGTTAAAACTCACACTTTTCTTAATTTCCAAGTTTTGGTTAATCAAATTTTGATAATTTTATATAGTTTATTGGCAATCAAATGCTGAAGTGTGTCTCATGCTGAATGGAAGCCACTTTTAAGTATATTTAAAATAATGTCGTGACGTCATACCTTTGTATTTGCAGTCCATTGTTATTACTATTGGACTGCTTTTAAAATTCTAGAGTAAGTATTAAATTCTATGCTTAATTGTAACACAAATCAACAATTTTAATTAGTAACATCTATATATGTGTGTTTTAGTAAGATACGCGCCTCACACCATCCAGTAATTTACATATTGGGTCGTTTTTCGGCTTATATGCTAGTAAAGTTCATTAAATTATATTACCATAAGTAATATAGGAAACGTTAGACAGAACAGAACAGAACAGGAATTTTATAAATGGTACATGGTACATCGTTAAATACATATATACAAATATATATGATGTAAATATATACAACAATTTTATCGTGGTCATGTGGCATATAGAATCTGATAATAATAAGAAAATGCATCTAATTATGAGGATGAACAATAATTAGTGCTGATATTGGATTTATGTCATATTATTTAAGAGTGTTATTTTAATGTCAACTGCTTTATTATAGAATAAAGGCTAAATTATATGGGATATTTCTTTTATTAGATTGCAACAATACAATAAACTTAAGCATATTTGGTCTAACAAAATAATATTTCTTTATGTAAAGTTTTCTCAAATCTGAATAGCACGGGCAGACAAGTATAAAATGATATTCGTCTTCTAGGTCGTGTGTATTGCAACACAAACAATAGCGTTCATTTTGTGGAATTCTATTTTGTCCATATCTACCATGGTAATTGAGAGATTGTTAGATCGAACGCGACCAGAACCTCTGTAGTGGTGTCCTTAGGCAAGCCATTTAAATTCGCATTGTCTCTCTCATGGAGATCGATCCTCACGGCGATGAATTCCACCAGGAATGAGGTATCGAGAGCGATTAATATAATGTTGTCAAATCCTGAATCGCAATTGGGCTAAATATATATGTGTATAAATCTAATCGTTTATAACGAAACTAGACAGGTAATCTTTGATATTTTTTCCGATTCATCTATTCATCTTTATATATTCTAAATCGAATACGATACTACTTTAAAGCTATGTGTAACGATGCATAACGATATATTACATGTTGGATATTGCTTAAAGCGATGCTTAGCGACGAATCTAGTAAAATGCTTCAGAAGGTAATGACTCTCATTCTGTTGCCTTGGTTACATCACTCGCTATAGGACGGTGACCGTTTCCATTTAATTTATACATGTGTGTTTTACGTTTATTTATGGTCACTACCGGTGTCCCACATAGGTGAGACCGCCGCCTGATGACATTTGTCATAATAAAAAGTATTATATTTTGGAGGATAGTGTAGTGATACAGAGACTTGTGAGGTGCTTAGATAGTACCCATATTTTACATATTGGATCTGTTTTTGGCGTATATCTAACTTAAAAACACACGTGTGACACATCTAGCAAGACCGTACTATGTAACATTGATAAGTTCGTTCATTTATGTTCACATACGGATCTGTAGTCCAGTGGTAACACGCTGGACTGGTAATCCAGGGATCGCAGGTTCGATCGCCCGTCTGACCCTAATAAAATTAACAGTCTTTCAGATGGGACGTTAAACCGAGGTCTCGTGTCGGTGCTGTACACCGTGCACGTAAAGGAACCAGAGGAGACTCTGGAATGGGTATCATTGCACTATCCTCCAAAAATCTCAAATTACTAATCTCTTCAGGAGGCGCCGCTCATATGGACAACCGGTAGCGACGATAAATAAACGTCGTAAAACACACACATATCGCAATTCCTTGTACCGACTTCTAGTATGCAGTGGAGAGAATGTCCTCATGGTCCATGCTTTATTTCCTTATTGTTTGTATAATCATTGGTTGTATATTAGTATCCTGATCACTCACAAAATAATGTGGGTGAAGTTAGCAGTGAACAGTGTACTGCTGTACTGCTAGCAGTGAGCAGTGAGTAGTGTAATCCAGCAGTGAGTTATGTATTCTAGTAGTGTATATGCCAAATTTCGAAAAATAAATAAATAAAAATAATAAAAAAAAATTATATTTTTTTTTACCTGCTGGCAGTGAGCAGTGTACTGCTGTACTGCTAGCAGTGAGCAGTGAGCAGTGAGCAGTGAGTAGTGTAATCCAGCAGTGGGTAGTGTAATCCAGCAGTGAGTGGTGTATTCTAGTAGTGTATGATGTGCAAATGCAAATTTTCGAAAATAATAATAAAAATAATTAAAAAAATTCTATCATTTTCCGTACTTGCTTTTCTGGCAGTGAGCAGTGGGGAATGTACGAGTAGTGTATTCCAGCAGTGGGTAGTGCAAATAAGTAGAAGGTCCATACGGAGTACATGGAGGAAAATGTACAACCTGATTTAGTCCGCCTCCGTGGTCGAGTTGTTACGGTCGCAGACTTGTATGCCACTGTAACCTATCATCACTGATGGTCACGGGTTCGAGCCCCGCTCAGGCCGTTTCTCATTTATATGAAAAAGTTGGCAGTTTCTTATGGAGGTTGGTGCACCAAGTACTGGTTAACCGCTGGAGCCTGCCCAGGAAAGGTGTTGTTAAGTAAACTGCCCGCCGGCGATATAGCCCGAAAGTGTGCTGATGCAGGCGTAAAACCCGAAATATAACATATAACATAACATAATTAACAACCTGATTTCAAGAAAATAATTATATAAAATATCTATATTTAATTGAGCATTGTACGACTTGATGAAATCAAAGGACATTTCACACTCATTGCGGCAAATATAAATGAAAAATATAAAAAGAATGAAATATATACATCTGTAACGTGACATTTTTTTTATTGTGCCCTGGTTCGGTAAGTTGGTTAGTTAAGCAGTAGTGCCTAATTTAAACACGAGACACTCACTTGATATCCATAATCGCACCGACACTCGAGCGTGTCAGCATTTATCGTGCTCGTAACACGTTTTGGTATCGCATATTTAGCTGACGTCACCTAAAATACAAAAGTTGCGAAATGTTGAAACTCTCAATTTTTCCTTTTCAAGTCTTGTTTAACCAAATTTATATTCACTGAAAATGTTATATAGTTCATTGGAAATCAAATGCTGAAGTCTGTCTCACGTTAAATGGAACCAACTTTTAAGTTATTAAAATACTGTCATGACGTCATACCCTTGTATGTGCCGTCCATTATTAATAATATTGGACGTATTTCAATTGTAGTTGTAAAAAAACACAACAATTTTAAGTAGTAAGATCTTATTATGTGTGTATTTTAAGTAAGATATAAACCTCAAACGGATCCAATATGTAAACTATTGGTACTGTGTTCTGTGCTACGCGCTTCGCACAGTCCAATAATTTACATATTGCATCGTTCATTAAATTATATTACCAAAGTGATAATTATAGGAAACGTTAGATACCAGGCCATGGTAATTGAGAGGTTGTGAGAACGAACACCACCAGAGTATATTTAAACTTCACTCAGTACATTTTAAAGCCATTTAAGTGCTCGCAGATTCGACTCCCTCTCCCGTTAGACCATAATATGACACTAATCCGAGGTCTAGTGAACGAACCAAGGAAGCTTCTGGAATCAAGGAGTATTCGGTATCTTGAACGTTCATTCAAATTATCAAATTATTAATATACACCTGGAAGCGCTACCCCAATAAACCAGGGGGCGATGATTAAAGAAATGTACCAACATCAACAAAAACCCAGTACCTCTACGAGCGCTATATATATTGTAAACACTATCCGGATCATTGTCGTAACTGCATGTATTCCGATCTATTATGTGCTAGCCAGACGTTGTACAGATGCAACGTTTGCTATAACTCCGTGTTAAATAGTTATATGTATCTCTCATAGCGACCATAGAACATTTAGGCTACGACACTCGTACCACAGACGTTTGAAGTCGTGGTAAACGTACTATTACAGAAGTATAAATATCTAGAACTATTAAAAACATCCGACCAGTCTTGGGGCGATGGGACGTTAAACTGAGGTCTCATGTCGGTGATGTACACCGTACACGTAAAAGAACCAGAGGACACTCTGGAATGGGTCTCTCTCTCTCTCTCTCTGTATCATTGCACTATCCTCCAAAATCTAAAACGACTAATATCTTCAGGAGGCGTCGCTCATATGGGCAACCGGTAGCGACGATAAATAAACGTAAAAAAAAAACATCCGATAAATCCATCCTATTTAAATTAGCAAATTATTTAAAAAGAGCTTTGTACCTCAGAAACTCTCTAACGACAGTATAATGTCTTCCTTGGTAAATAATTTCCATTTACATAATTATGTTAAAGACAAATAACCATAATAATTTGTATCTAATAAAATTGTTTCTTCTTGTTAAATGTACTTGATATTATACGATATTCTGCTTAAATATAATGTCCATCCTCTGTTACTAATACAATGAACACACTTGAATATGTAATTAACAAGTCACGTGATGTAAATAAATATATTATATATTATCATTATTATGTAATATATGATTATGTACTATGTACAAGTCTGATAATAAAATGTTGTTTTGTTCTGTTCGTGATAAAAAATAAACTAATATTCATGAATAACTATATCATGTTTACTTTCCAATGAATGATAGAGTTTTCTCAGTGAAAGAATACTCCATCTTACAACGCTTTGAAACAGTGAAAGATGGAATTTTCTCTGCCACTGATTGCATTTCCTATTCTTCCGCTGTTGAATGAACTTTTGTCTTTTAGCTATTTTCTGACCATCATGAACAGTTCATTATTAAGTAATATATTCTAAGGAATTTGTTTTGTCTGTAGTTTGTAATTTTGTCAGCAAATAGAAACACACACAAACGCAAGCATCACGCACCATCACACACGCATCACGCACCATCACACACGCATCACGCACGCGCACACACACAACACCTGTCATTAGGCGAGGTAGTTAAATACCACATTGTCTCTCTCCCTCGTGACGATTGATTCCACCAGGAATGAGGTCTCGAGAATGATTATAATATAAGTTGTAAGAACTAGTTTCGCAATCAAGCTAAACTAAATTTGTATAAACTAAGTCCCAAAATAAATTTAAAAAACGAGGGGTCATGTTGCCGCCCGGCTAATTTTTCTTGTCGTGAGTCTAGGGTTCTTGTTGTAGTAGTAATGTATGTAGTTGTTTGGTGAACTCGCTTGTTGTGAGGTACCGGGGCGGGTCGGGCTATAATTAAAAAATCCAATTCACAATTTAAATTTTACGAACAGTTTAATTCTTATTTATTTAACCTGGTTCAGATTCTGGATTAGCTTAATGCAGCCAGAATATTGGGGTATATATTATCTAGTGCTGGATTCGAACGCACACCTAACCAGATTGGTTAGCCAATGGGTGAATTTTGAAACGCCGCCCACCTATCCAGGTTGGGCAGCCAATGGGTGAATTTTGAATATTCATGGACCCAGAATGCACATAACAGACACGTTTATTATTATCCGAATATGCAACAGAACAAACAATTAATGTTTATACTGCTTGACACTAATCTCCTGTCATCATATTGCACAGACGAGTAATATAGATGTTGCATAATAACTATCTAGTGTGAATGGCAGTAATTATCTGTGTAAAGATATGAAGTATTTGGTGTGCTTAATTGTATAGAGAGAGAGAGAGAGAGAGAGAGAGAAAGAGAGATAAGAAAACTATAGAAATGGAATTCAGCCTCGAGTTCATATTACACAGTTTACAAATGCGTTGGTTTCTCTCGATACCTGCGTATCGGCCAGTGAAGTTAACGTACACTAGGGCACGGAACTTATATAACATTCATGAAACTTCGAACACCCGTGGTCACACGGTTGCGAAGGTTCCCAATTAGTTAAAGGTAAATACAAATATGGCGAGGCCGTATCGTTTATATTAATACCAACTTGGAGGAGCCAGAGGAAAGCTACTGTAAGCATGCTTATCCTGGATGATTTATCGGATGATTCGTCCTTTTAATGTAAAGATCTCAAGGATTGTGAGAATAAGTCTCATGTTAGTCTGTGCATTATCACCCGTATGTTAAAAAGATAGTTAAGTGGAAGTCGTGATAGCGCAGTGAATGCGCGTTCGCTTCAGGTGCGAAAGGTCCGGAGTTCGGGCCCCGCTGGAGCCGTTACGATTATGCCCTTAGGCAAGGCATTTAAATTCCACGTTGCCTCTTCTCTCTCCCTCGTGGTGATGGATTCCATCAGAAATGAGGTCTCGAGAGTGATTAATATAAGTTGTAAGAACTTGTTTCGCAATCGAGCTAAAATAAATTTGTATAAACTAAAATGATAGTGTACGTGATGTACTGAACATAATAATATAACTATATGATATAAGCACAATACGATCCACTATCTAACATACAGACGGCTCTGTAGTCCAGTGGTAGCACGCTGGACTGGTAATCCTGGGATCACAGGTCTGACAGTCTTTCAGATGGGACATTAAACCGAGGTCTCCTGTCGGTGCTGTACACCGTGCACGTAAAAGAACCAGAGGAGACTAAGGAATGGGTATCTGTCTGTATCATTGCACTATCCTACATAACTATAACATGACTAATCTCTTCAAGAGGCGTCGCTCATATTTAACCCTTTGGGGGCCATACTGTCATATTTGATTTAACCCTTTGGGGGGCCATACTGTCATATTTGATTTAACCCTTTGTTGGTGACCATACTGTCATATTTGATTTATCCCGTTGGGGGCCATACTGTCATATTTGATTTAACCTGTTGGGGGCCATACTGTCATATTTGATTTAACCCTTTGGGAGGCATTACTGTCATATTTGATTTAACCCTTTGGGGGGTCATATTTGATTTATCCCGTTGGGGGCCATATTTGATTTAACCCTTTGGGGGTCATATTTGATTTAACCCTTTGGGGGGCCATATTTGATGTAACCCGTTGGGGGCCATATTTGATTTAACCCTTTGGGGGTCCATACTGTCATATTTGATTTAACCCTTTGGGGGACCATACTGCCATATTTGATTTAACCCTTTGGGGGGACATATTTGATTTAACCCGTTGGGGACCATACTGTCATATTTGATTTATCCCGTTGGGGGCCATACTGTCATATTTGATTTAACACGTTGGGAGCCATACTGTCATATTTGATTTAACCCTTTGGGGGGCCATACTGTCATATTTGATTTATCCCGTTGGGGGCCATACTGTCATATTTGATTTAACCCGTTGGGAGCCATACTGTCATATTTGATTTAACCCTTTGGGGGGCCATACTGTCATATTTGATTTAACCCGTTGGGGGCCATACTGTCATATTTGATTTAACCCTTTGGGGGGTCATATTTGATTTAACCCGTTGCGGGGCCATATTTGATTTAACCCGTTGGGGCCATATTTGATGTAACCCGTTGGGGGCCATATTTGATTTAAACCTTTGGGGGGGCCATACTGTCATATTTGAATTAACCCTTTGGGAGCCATACTGTCATATTTAATTTAACCCTTTGGGGACCATACTGTCATATTTGATTTAACCCTTCGGAGGGCCATACTGTCATATTTGATTTAACCCGTTGGAGGGCCATACTGTCATATTTGATTTAACCCGTTGGGGGCCATATTTGATTTAACCCGTTGGGGGCCATACTGTCATATTTGATTTAACCCTTTGGGGGGCCATACTGTCATATTTGATTTAACCCTTTGGGAGGCCATACTGTCATATTTGATTTAACCCTTTGGTGGGCCATATTTGATTTAACCCGTTGGGGGCCATACTGTCATATTTGATTTAACCCGTTGGGGGGGAGGCCATACTGTCATATTTGATTTAACCCGTTGGGGGCCATACTGTCATATTTGATTTAACCCGTTGGGAGCCATACTGTCATATTTGATTTAACCCGTTGGGGACCATACTGTCATATTTGATTTAACCCTTTGGAGGGCCATACTGTCATATTTGATTTAACCCTTTGGGGGGCCATACTGTCATATTTGAGTTAACCCTTTGGGGGGCCATACTATCATATTTGATTTAATCCGTTGGAGGGCCATATTGTCATATTTGATTTATCCCTTTGGGGGGCCGTACTGTCATATTTGATTTAAGCCTTTGGGGGGTCATATTTGATTTAACCCTTTGGGGGGTCATATTTGATTTAACCCGTTGGGAGCCATACTGTCATATTTGATTTAACCCTTTGGGGGGGCCATACTGTCATATTTGATTTAACCCTTTGGTGGACCATATTTGATTTAACCCGTTGGGGACCATACTGTCATATTTGATTTAACCCATTGGGGGGCCATATTTGATTTAACCCGTTGGGGGCCATATTTGATTTAACCCGTTGGGGTGGTCATATTTGATTTAACCCTTTGGGGGGGCCATATTTGATGTAACCCGTTCGGGGCCATATTTGATTTAACCCTTTGGGGGGCCATACTGTCATATTTCATTTAACCCTTTGGAGGGCCATACTGTCATATTTGATTTAACCCGTTGGAGGGCCATACTGTCATATTTGATTTAACCCTTTGGGGGGTCATATTTGATTTAACCTGTTGGGGGACCATACTGCCATATTTGATTTAACCTTTTGGGAGCCATACTGTCATATTGATTTAACCCGTTGGGGGACCATACTGTCATATTTGACTTAACCCTCTGGGGGGGCCATACTGTCATATTTGATTTAACCCGTTGGGGGCCATATTTGATTTAACCCTTTGGGGGGCGGGCCATACTGTCATATTGATTTAACCGTTGGGGCCATATTGATTTAACCCTTTGGGGGGCATACTGTCATATTTGATTTAACCCTTTGGGGGCCATATTGATTTAACCCTTGGGGGGCCATACTGTCATATTGATTTAACCCTTTGGGGGCCATCTGTCATATTTGATTTAATCCTTTGGGGGGTCATATTTTATTTAACCCGTTGGGGGGGCCATACTGTCATATTTGATTTAACCCTTTGGAGGGCCATACTGTCATATTTGATTTAACCCTTTGGGGGGCCATACTGTCATATTTGATTTAACATTTTGGGGGGCCATACTGTCATATTTGATTTAATCCGTTGGAGGGCCATATTGTCATATTTGATTTAACCCTTTGGGGGGCCGTACTGTCATATTTGATTTAACCCTTTGGGAGGCCATACTGTCATATTTGATTTAACCCTTTGGGGGGTTATATTTGATTTAACCCGTTGGGGGGCCATATTTGATTTAACCCGTTGGGGGCCATATTTGATTTAACCCTTTGGGGGGTCATATTTGATTTAACCCTTTGGGGTCCATATTTGATGTAACCCGTTGGGGGCCATATTTGATTTAACCCTTTGGGGGGGCCATACTGTCATATTTGATTTAACCCTTTGGGGGTCATATTTGATTTAACCCTTTGGGGGACATATTTGATTTAACCCTTTGGGGGGACATATTTGATTTAACCCGTTGGGGGCCATATTTGATTTAACCCGTTGGGGGCCATATTTGATTTAACCCTTTGGGGGGTCATATTTGATATAACCCTTTGGGGGCCATATTTGATGTAACCCGTTGGGGGCCATATTTGATTTAACCCTTTGGGGGCCATACTGTCATATTTGATTTAACCCTTTGGGGGGGCCATACTGCCATATTTGATTTAACCCTTTGGGGGGTCATATTTGATTTAACCCTTTGGGGGGTCATATTTGATTTAAACCTTTGGTGGGCCATATTTGATTTATCCCATTGGGGGCCATGCTGTCATATTTGATTTAACCCTTTGGGGGGCCATAATGTCATATTTAATTTAACACTTTGGGGGGCCATACTGTCATATTTGATTTAACCCTTTGGGGGCCATACTGTCATATTTGATTTAACCCGTTGGGGGCCATACTGTCATATTTGATTTAACTGTTGTCTCGTCTCGTAATACACAAAGCCTGCTTGTTGTCTCCTCACACTCGGAATACACAAAGCCTGCATGTTGTCTCGTCACACTCGGAATACACACAGTCTGCGTGTTGTCTCGTCACACTCGGAATACACAAAGCCTGCATGTTGTATCCTCACACTCGGAATACACAAAGCCAGCGTGTTGTCTCGTCAGACTCGGAATACACACAGGCGGCGTGTTGTCTCGTCACACTCGGAATACACAAAGCCTTCATGTTGTCTCGTCACACTCGGAATACACATACTCTGCGCGTTGTCTCGTCACACTCTGAATACACAAAGCCTGCCTGTTGTCTCGTCACACTCGGAATACACAAAGCCTGCGTGTTGTCTCGTCACACTCGGAATACACAAAGCTTGTATGTTGTCTCGTCACACTCGGAATACACAAAGCCTGCGTGTTGTCTCGTCACACTCGGAATGCACAAAGCCTGCATGTTGTCTCGTCACACTCGGAATACACAAAGCCTGCATGTTGTCTCGTCACACTCGGAATACACAAAGCCTGCGTGTTGTCTCGTCTGGGAATACACAAAGCCTTCGTGTTGTCTCGTCTGGGAATACACAAAGCCTGCGTGTTGTCTCGTCACACTCGAATACACAAAGCCTGCGTGTTGTCTCGTCACACTCGGAATACACAAAGCCTGCACGTTGTATCGTCACACTCGGAATACACAAAGCCTGCGTGTTGTCTCGTCACACTCGGAATACACAAAGCCTGCATATTGTCTCGTCACACTCGGAATAAACAAAGCCTGCATGTTGTCTCGTCACACTCGGAATACACAAAGCCAGCGTGTTGTCTCGTCACACTCGGAATACACACAGTCTGTTTGTTGTCTCCTCAGACTCGGAATACACACAGGTTGCGTGTTGTCTTGTCACACTCGGAATACACAAAGCCTGTGTGTTGTCTCGTCACACTCGGAATACACAAAGCCTGTGTGTTGTCTCGTCACACTCGGAATACACACGGTAGTCGTGTTGTCTCGTCACTCTCGGAATACACAAAGCCTGCATGTTGTCTCGTCACACTCGGAATACACAACGCCTTCATGTTGTCTCGTCACACTCGGAATACACATACTCTGCGTGTTGTCTCGTCACACTCTGAATACACAAAGCCTGCGTGTTGTCTCGTCACACTCGGAATACACAAAGCCTGCGTGTTATCTCCTCACACCCGGAATACACAACGCCTGCGTGTTGTCTCGTTACACTCGGAATACACACAGTCTGCGTGTTGTCTCGTCACACTCGGAATACACAAAGGCTGCGTGTTTTCTCGTCACACTCGGAATACAAAAAGTCTGCGTGTTGTCTCATCTCGGAATACACACATCCTGCGTGTTGTCTCGTCTCGGAATACACACATCCTGCGTGCTGTCTGGTAACATTCGGAATACACAAAGCCTGCATGTTGTCTCGTCACACTCGGAATACAAAAAGCCTGCATGTTGTCTCGTCACACACGCAATACACAAAGCCTGCATGTTGTCTCGTCACACTCGGAATACACAAAGCCAGCGTGTTGTCTCGTCACACTCGGAATACACACAGGCTGCGTGTTGTCTCGTCACACTCGGAATACACAAACCCATGTGTTGTCTCGTCACACTCGGAATACACAAAGCCTGCGTGTTGTCTCCTCACACCCGGAATACACAAAGCCTGCGTGTTGTCTCGTCACACTCGGAATACACAAGCCTGCGTGTTGTCTCGTCACACTCGGAATGCACAAAGCCTGCATGTTGTCTCGTCACACTCGGAATACACAAAGCCTGCGTGTTGTCTCGTCTGGGAATACACAAAGCCTTCGTGTTGTCTCGTCTGGGAATACACAAAGCATGCAAGTTGTCTAGTCTGGGAATACAAAAAGCCTGCGTTGGTCTCGTCTGGGAATACACAAAGCCTGCGTGTTGTCTCGTCACACTCGGAATACACAAAGCCTGCCTGTTGTCTCGTCACACTCTGAATACACAATGACTGCGTGTTGTCTCGTCACACTCTGAATAAACAAAGCCTGCGTGTTGTCTCGTCACATTCGGAATACACACGGTAGTCGTCTTGTCTCGCCACTCTCGGAATACACAAAGCCTGCATGTTGTCTCGTCACAATCTGAATACACAAAGCCTGCGTGTTGTCTCGTCACTCTCGGAATACACAAAGCCTGCGTGTTGTCTCGTCACACTCGGAATACACAAAGCCTTCATGTTGTCTCGTCACACTCGGAATACACAAAGCCTGCGTGTTGTCTCGTCACACTCGGCATGCACAAAGCCTGCATGTTGTCTCGTCACACTCGGAATACACAAAGCCTGTGTGTTGTCTCGTCTGGGATACACAAAGCCTTCGTGTTGTCTCTTCTGGGAATACACAAAGCCTGCGTTGTCTCGTCTGGGAATACACAAAGCCTGCGTGTTGTCTCGTCACACTCGGAATACACAAAGCCTGCCTGTTGTCTCGTCACACTCTGAATACACAATGACTGCGTGTTGTCTCGTCACACTCTGAATACACAAAGCCTGCGTGTTGTCTCGTCACACTCGGAATACACACGGTAGTCGTCTTGTCTCGTCACTCTCGGAATACACAAAGCCTGCATGTTGTCTCGTCACACTCGGAATACACAATGCCTGCGTGTTGTCTCGTCACACTCGGAATACACAAAGCCTGCGTGTTGTCTCGTCACACTCGGAATACACAAAGCCTGCAAGTTGTATCGTCACACTCGGAATACACAAAGCCTGCGTGTTGTCTCGTCACACTCGGAATACACAAAGCCTGCATGTTGTCTCGTCACACTCGGAATAAACGAAGCCTGCATGTTGTCTCGTCACACTCGGAATACACAAAGCCAGCGTGTTGTCTCGTCACACTCGGAATACACACAGTCTGTTTGTTGTCTCGTCAGACTCGGAATACACACAGGCTGCGAGTTGTCTCGTCACACTCGGAATACACAAAGCCTGTGTGTTGTCTCGTCACACTCGGAATACACAAAGCCTGTGTGTTGTCTCGTCACACTCGGAATACACACGGTAGTCGTGTTGTCTCGTCACTCTAGGAATACACAAAGCCTGCATGTTGTCTCGTCACACTCGGAATACACACAGTCTGAGTGTTGTCTCGTCACACTCGGAATACACAAAGGCTGCGTGTTTTCTCGTCACACTCGGAATACAAAAAGTATGCGTGTTGTCTCGTCTCGGAATACACACATCCTGCGTGTTGTCTCGTCTCGGAATACACACATCCTGCGTGTTGTCTGGTAACATTCGGAATACACAAAGCCTGCATGTTGTCTCGTCACACTCGGAATACAAAAAGCCTGCATGTTGTCTCGTCACACTCGGAATACACAAAGCCTGCATGTTGTCTCGTCACACTCGGAATACACAAAGCCAGCGTGTTGTCTCGTCAGACTCGGAATACACACAGGCTGCGTGTTGTCTCGTCACACTCGGAATACACAAAGCCTGTGTGTTGTCTCGTCACACTCGGAATACACAAAGCCTGCGTGTTGTCTCGTCACACCCGGAATACACAAAGCCTGCGTGTTGTCTCGTCACACTCGGAATACACACGGTAGTCGTGTTGTCTCGTCACACTCGGAATACACAAAGCCTGTGTGTTGTCTCGTCACACTCGGAATACACAAAGCCTGCATGTTGTCTCGTCACACTCGGAATACACAAAGCCTGCGTGTTGTCTCGTCACACCCGGAATACACAACGCCTGCGTGTTGTCTCGTTACACTCGGAATACACAAAGCCTGCAAGTTGTATCGTCACACTCGGAATACACAAAGCCTGCGTGTTGTCTCGTCACACTCGGAATACACAAAGCCTGCATGTTGTCTCGTCACACTCGGAATAAACGAAGCCTGCATGTTGTCTCGTCACACTCGGAATACACAAAGCCAGCGTGTTGTCTCGTCACACTCGGAATACACACAGTCTGTTTGTTGTCTCGTCAGACTCGGAATACACACAGGCTGCGTGTTGTCTCGTCACACTCGGAATACACAAAGCCTGTGTGTTGTCTCGTCACACTCGGAATACACAAAGCCTGTGTGTTGTCTCGTCACACTCGGAATACACACGGTAGTCGTGTTGTCTCGTCACTCTCGGAATACACAAAGCCTGCATGTTGTCTCGTCACACTCGGAATACACAAAGCCTGCGTGTTGTCTCGTCACACCCGGAATACACAACGCCTGCGTGTTGTCTCGTTACACTCGGAATACACACAGTCTGAGTGTTGTCTCGTCACACTCGGAATACACAAAGGCTGCGTGTTTTCTCGTCACACTCGGAATACAAAAAGTCTGCGTGTTGTCTCGTCTCGGAATACACACATCCTGCGTGTTGTCTCGTCTCGGAATACACACATCCTGCGTGTTGTCTGGTAACATTCGGAATACACAAAGCCTGCATGTTGTCTCGTCACACTCGGAATACAAAAAGCCTGCATGTTGTCTCGTCACACTCGGAATACACAAAGCCTGCATGTTGTCTCGTCACACTCGGAATACACAAAGCCAGCGTGTTGTCTCGTCAGACTCGGAATACACACAGGCTGCGTGTTGTCTCGTCACACTCGGAATACACAAAGCCTGTGTGTTGTCTCGTCACTCGGAATACACAAAGCCTTCGTGTTGTCTCGTCTGGGAATACACCAAGCATGCAAGTTGTCTAGTCTGGGAATACACAAAGGCTGCGTGTTGTCTCGTCTGGGAATACACAAAGCATGCGTGTTGTCTCGTCACACTCGGAATACACAAAGCCTGCGTGTTGTCTCGTCACACTCGGAATACACAATGCCTGCGTGTTGTCTCGTCAAACTCGGAATACACAAAGCCTGCGTGTTGTCTCGTCACACTCGGAATACACAAAGCCTGCAAGTTGTATTGTCACACTCGGAATACACAAAGCCTGCGTGTTGTCTCGTCACACTCGGAATACACAAAGCCTGCAGGTTGTCTCGTCACACTCGGAATAAACAAAGCCTGCATGTTGTCTCGTCACACTCGGAATACACAAAGCCAGCGTGTTGTCTCGTCACACTCGTAATACACACAGTCTGTTTATTGTCTCGTCTGACTCGGAATACACACAGGATGTGTGTTGTCTCGTCACACTCGGAATAAACAAATCCTGTGTGTTGTCTCGTCACACTCGGAATACACACGGTAGTCGTGTTGTCTCGTCACACTCGGAATACACAAAGCCTGTGTGTTGTCTCGTCACACTCGGAATACACAAAGCCTGCATGTTGTCTCGTCACACTCGGAATACACAAAGCCTGCGTGTTGTCTCCTCACACCCGGAATACACAACGCCTGCGTGTTGTCTCGTTACACTCGGAATACACAAAGCCTGCGTGTTGTCTCCTCACACCCGGAATACACAACGCCTGCGTGTTGTCTCGTCACACTCGGAATACACAAAGGCTGCGTGTTTTCTCGTCACACTCGGAATAAACAAAGCCTGTGTGTTGTCTCGTCACATTCGGAATACACAAAGCCTGCGTGTCGTCTCGTCACACTCGGAATGCACAAAGCCTGCATGTTGTCTCGTCACACTCGGAATACACACAGCCTGCGTGTTGTCTCGTCACACTCGGAATACACAAAGCCTGCATGTTGTCTCGTCACACTCGGAATAAACAAATCCGGCATGTTGTCTCGTCACACTCGGAATACACAAAGCCAGCGTGTTGTCTCGTCACACTCGGAATACACACAGTCTGTTTGTTGTCTCGTCAGACTCGGAATACACACAGGCTGCGTGTTGTCTCGTCACACTCGGAATACACAAAGCCTGTGTGTTGTCTCGTCACACTCGGAATACACAAAGCCTGTGTGTTGTCTCGTCACACTCGGAATACACACGGTAGTCGTGTTGTCTCGTCACTCTCGGAATACACAAAGCCTGCATGTTGTCTCGTCACACTCGGAATACACAAAGCCTGCATGTTGTCTCGTCACACTCGGAATACACAAAGCCAGCGTGTTGTCTCGTCATACTCGGAATACACACAGGCTGCGTGTTGTCTCGTCTCGGAATACACACATCCTGCGTGTTGTCTGGTAACATTCGGAATACACAAAGCCAGCGTGTTGTCTCGTCATACTCGGAATACACACAGCCTGCGTGTTGTCTCGTCACACTCGGAATACACAAAGCCGCGTGTTGCTCGTCAACTCGGAATACAAAAGCCTGGTGTTTCTCGTCACTCGGAATACACAAAGCCTGCGTGTTGTCTCGTCACACTCGGAATACACAAAGCCTGCGTGTTGTCTCGTCACACTCGGAATGCACAAAGCCTGCATGTTGTCTCGTCACACTCGGAATACACAAAGCCTTCGTGTTGTCTCGTCTGGGAATACACAAAGCATGCAAGTTGTCTAGTCTGGGAATACACAAAGGCTGCGTGTTGTCTCGTCTGGGAATACACAAAGCATGCGTGTTGTCTCGTCACACTCGGAATACACAAAGCCTGCGAGACAACACGCAGGCTTTGTGTATTCCCAGACGAGACAACATACAGGCTTTGTGTATTCCCAGACTAGACAACATGCATGCTTTGTGTATTCCCAGACGAGACAACACGAAGGCTTTGTGTATTCCCAGACGAGACAACACGCAGGCTTTGTGTATTCCGAGTGTGACGAGACAACATGCAGGCTTTGTGCATTCCGAGTGTGACGAGACAACACGCAGGCTTTGTGTATTCCGAGTGTGACTAGACAACATGCAGGCTTTGTGCATTCCGAGTGTGACGAGACAACACGCAGGCTTTGTGTATTCCGAGTGTGACGAGACAACATGCAAGCTTTGTGTATTCCGAGTGTGACGAGACAACACGCATGCTTTGTGTATTCCGAGACGAGACAACACGCAGGATGTGTGTATTCCGAGTGTGACGAGACAACACGCAGGCTTTGTGTATTCCGAGACGAGACAACACGCATGCTGTGTGTATTCCGAGACGATATAACACGCAGGCTGTGTGTATTCCGAGTCTGACGAGACAACACGCAGGCTTTGTGTATTCCGAGTCTGACGAGAAAACACGCAGGCTGTGTGTATTCCGAGTGTCGAGACAACGCGCAGACTTTGTGTATTCCGAGTGTGACGAGACAACACGTAGGCTTTATGAATACCGAGTGTGACGAGACAACACGCAGGCTTTGTGCATTCCGAGTGTGACGAGAAAACACGCAGGCATTGTGTATTCCGAGTGTGACGAGACAACACGCATGCTTTGTGTATTCCGAGTGTGAAGAGACAACACGCAGGCTGTGTGTATTCCGAGTGTGACGAGACAACACGCATGCTTTGTGTATTCCGAGTGTGAAGAGACAACACGCAGGCTGTGTGTATTCCGATTGTGACGAGACAACACGTATGCTTTGTGTATTCCGAGTGGGACGAGACAACACGCAGGCTGTGTGTATTCCGAGTGTGACGAGACAACACGCAGGCTTTGTGTATTCGCAGTGTGACGAGATAACACGCAGGCTTTGTGTATTCCGAGTGTGACGAGACAACACGCAGGCTTTGTGTATTCCGAGACGAGACAACACGCAGGATGTGTGTATTCCGAGTGTGACGAGACAACACGCATACTTTGTGTATTCCGAGTGTGACGAGACAACAGGCAGGCTTTGTGCATTCCAAGACGAGTCAACACGCATGTTGTGTGTATTCCGAGTGTGACGAAACAACACGCAGGCTGTGTGTATTCCGAGTGTGACGAGACAACATGCAGGTTTTGTGTATTCCGAATGTGACGATACAACTTGCAGGCTTTGTGTATTCCGAGTGTGACGAGACAACACGCAGGCTTTGTGTATTCCGAGTGTGACGAGACAACACGCAGGCATTGTGTATTCCGAATGTGACGATACAACATGCAGGCTTTGTTTATTCCGAATGTGACGAGACAACACGCAGGCTTTGTGTATTCCCAGACGAGACAACACACAGGCTTTGTGTATTCCCAGACTAGACAACATGCATGCTTTGTGTATTCCCAGACGAGACAACACGAAGGCTTTGTGTATTCCCAGAAGAGACAACACGCAGGCTTTGTGTATTCCGAGTGTGACGAGACAACTTGCAGGCTTTGTGCATTCCGAGTGTGACGAGACAACACGCAGGCTTTGTGTATTCCGAGTGTGACTAGACAACATGCAGGCTTTGTGCATTCCGAGTGTGACGAGACAACACGCAGGCTTTGTGTATTCCGAGTGTGACGAGACAACATGCAAGCTTTGTGTATTCCGAGTGTGACGAGACAACACGCATGCTTTGTGTATTCCGAGACGAGACAACACGCAGGATGTGTGTATTCCGAGTGTGACGAGACAACATGCAGGCTTTGTGTATTCCGAGACGAGACAACACGCACGCTGTGTGTATTCCGAGACGATATAACACGCAGGCTGTGTGTATTCCGAGTCTGACGAGACAACACGCAGGCTTTGTGTATTCCGAGTCTGACGAGAAAACACGCAGGCTGTGTGTATTCCGAGAGTGACGAGACAACACGCAGGCTTTGTGAATACCGAGTGTGACGAGACAACACGCAGGCTTTGTGCATTCCGAGTGTGACGAGAAAACACGCAGGCATTGTGTATTCCGAGTGTGACGAGACAACACGCATGCTTTGTATATTCCGAGTGTGACGAGACAACACGCAGGCTGTGTTTATTCCGAGTGTGACGAGACAACACGCAGACTTTGTGTATTCCGAGTGTGACGAGACAAAACGCAGGCTTTGTGCATTCCGAGTGTGCCGAGACAACACGCAGGCTGTGTGTATTCCGAGTGTGACGAGACAACACGCTGGCTTTGTGTATTCCCAGACGAGACTACACGAAGGCTGTGTGTATTCCGAGTGTGACGAGAAAACACGCAGGCATTGTGTATTCCGATTGTGACGAGACAAAACGTATGCTTTGTGTATTCCGAGTGGGAGGAGATAACACGCAGGCTGTGTGTATTCCGAGTGTGACGAGACAGCACGCAGACTTTGTGTATTCCGAGTGTGAGGAGACAAAACGCAGGCTTTGTGCATTCCGAGTGTGCCGAGACAACACGCAGGCTGTGTGTATTCCGAGTGTGACGAGACAACACGCAGCCTGTGTGTATTCCGAGTGTGACGAGACAACACGCAGGCTTTGTGTATTCCGAGTGTGACGAGACAACACGCAGCTGTGTGTTTTCCGAGTCTGACGAGACAACACGCTGGCTTTGTGTATTCCGAGTGTGACGAGACAAGATGCAGGTTTGTGTATTCCGAGAGTGACGTGACAACACGATTACCGTGTGTATTCCGAGTGTGACGAGACAACACGCAGGCTTTGTGTATTCCGAGTGTGACGAGACAACACACAGGCTTTGTGTATTCCGAGTGTGACGAGACAACACGCAGGCTGTGTGTTTTCCGAGTCTGACGAGACAACACGCAGGCTTTGTGTATTCCGAGTGTGACGAGACAAGATGCAGGCTTTGTGTATTCCGAGAGTGACGAGACAACACGATTACCGTGTGTATTCCGAGTGTGACGAGACAACACGCAGGCTTTGTGTATTCCGAGTGTGACGAGACAACACGCAGGCTTTGTGTATTCCGAGTGTGACGAGACAACACGCAGGCTTTGTGTATTCCGAGACGAGACAACACGCAGGCTTTGTGTATTCCCAGACTAGACAACACGCATGTTTTTGTATTCCAGACGAGACAACACGCAGGCTTTGTGTATTCCGAGTGTGACGAGACAACACGCAGGCTTTGTGTATTCCGGGTGTGACGAGACAACACGCAGGCTTTGTGTATTCCGAGTGTGACGAGACAACATGCAGGCTTTGTGTATTCCGAGTGTGACGAGACAACACGCAGCCTGTGTGTATTCCGAGTGTGACGAGACAACACGCAGGCTGTGTGTATTCCGAGTGTGACGAGACAACACGCAGGCTT
>JABXNX010003856.1:0-21161 GCA_014843695.1 Archivesica marissinica
GCCCAATGGAGCATTTCGATCAATATCAGTAGTATGTCTATAAAATAAGAGGAATGGACGTAATACCATCTGAGATCGGACGAAATGCTCACAGTAAAAGCGACCTCACAGCATGGCGTGATAATAGTTTAGAACTTGCTAGTTACATTAAATTAATATCTATGTTCTTATAAGAACAATGAACGTTATGCTTTGGAATTGTACATTTAAGAATGTCTGATAGTTATTCATTAATTTGCATAAACAAATACTCACAATACTAATTTTAGATACACCCAGTTACAAGTATAATATATCTTGAAGGAAATTGAACAATACGTAATCTGCTATTTATTTGATGAGCATTAGTGGTGCTGTTACAGATTCATCGACATTTTAAAATGAATTGCAACATCACTACACACCCGAACGCGTGTTTGCCAAACACGAGCGATGATAGCATGTGGGTATCTCCGGATTTTGACATCAGCGTCTCGAACATAGCGTTGGCAGTAACATTGACCATTCTGGATGTTGTTACCATATTTGGCAATCTTCTGGTTTTGCTTGCTTTCGTCATAGAGAAGCGTCTGTTTCAACCTTTCAATATTTTTATTTTGAATTTAGCAGTGACGGACTTCCTGGTTGCAATTACGGCTATGCCTTTTTACACACTAGATACACTGTTAGGCTATTGGCCTTTTGGTACTTTAATGTGCGGAGTCTGGATTTATTTCGACTTTGCCATGACGTTCGCTTCAGTTTTTACGCTTGTTGCGATTTCCGTGGACCGGTTCTGGTGTGTCACGTGGGCCATTCATTACAAACTGCACAAGACCAAGACTAACAGCACGATCATCGTTGCTATCATCTGGTAAGTGTTTATACACAGAGTGCCAGCATCGCAGACTAAATAATATAAGATTGAAGAAACAATTTCCTCATAGATATATGCAGACATTAGTGGAACACTTCCTGCATTTTCTGCACGTAAATGGCATATAGCAAGTAGGACACATGACTGTTCGAGAAGGTTCTACTACCGTAGTTATTAAAATGTTATTCTTTATTTCAGGATTTGCGTAATTGCTATATGGACACCACCATTTATTGGCGACCGTCTTAAGCACAGTGAACAACACTTCTGCATATGGGAACCATCAGATAACACAGAATTTGTTATCTTTGTCGCTGTTATCGGCCATTACTTACCATGCCTCATTATGGTCTTCAGTTATATTAAGGTAATTATATGAAGTTCGTTTTCTTTATCGCTAAAATAAGGCTATTTTCTTCCATACACACGGGATGGTTCCTAGTGTTCATATATTTTCATTTGTGAACACGTGATAGTGCAGTGGCACGCGCGTTCGCTTCAGGTGCGAAGGTACGGTGTTCGACTCCCGTTGGAGCCGTTACTATTGTGTCATTAGGCAAGGTATTCAATTCCACGTTGCGTCTTCTCGCTCCCTCGTGACGATGGATTCCATCAGGAATGAGGTCTCGAGAGTGATTGATATAAGTTGTAAGAACTTGTTTCGCAATCGAGCTCAAATAAATTTGGATTAAAAATCAACAACATATAATTTCATTTCAGGACCTCCCTCTAATGTTGTCCTATTGCTAGGAGGACATCGCCTATCTTACCCATGTAATGGAACTGTGTATTGTGGAATTGTATATCAATGTAAAATGTGTGCAGTTGTTATATGTGCGCTGCTACGAGGACCTATATATATATATGCCGTGCGCCATTATAGTTGTCTACTACATACAGTGTCCGATTATCGCAGTGGTTAGCTCGCTCGCTTCTCACCAATGCAACCAGGGTTTGATCCTCGGACCGGGAAGTATGTGAGATGGTACGGTGGTCGCCAAATCGGACAGGTGGGTTTTCTCCGGGTACTCCGGTTTCCTCCCCCACGAATGACCACATACGCTTTCATCCGCACCAACGAGAGTGATTAATATAAGTTGTTAGAACTTGCTTCGCAATCGTTAATAATAAAATAAATAAAGTTTAAACTTTAAAATAAAGTTAGTTTGTGTTTGGAGTTGTTTGCTGCAAATGTGTAAATGCACATTTTCTATATTTCTGGATTTACACATTTAACAACGGTTATCAAAATTTAAAATAGGCGCTAAAGTTTGTCAAATAGATCTAGAACATGCTTCATTGAAATGTTGCTAATTCGTTGTAGATATGTTTCATAGGTTGTAAAACAACAAATAAATTGGCTATTAAATACATAGTAAAAAGTAAAAACATACGGTATGTTCATTTATATTTCCAATCTTTCATTTCTTCTGATTGTGAAGAGGAATTCAAATGAAATTGTAAAAGAGCAAAACTCTTCCAATTATAATGTTTTCCATATCTAGTGCTCACCTGTGAATAACGTCACAGTGTTTACACACTGTATTCCTCCGCCAAATAATACAGTATACCAACTTTCAGTTTGCTATGAGCTGAATTATTATACCACATCTTTTCTACACAGTCGCAAAAACTATACACTGCCCGTCATGAAAATGCATTTTTACCAAACAGAAAAATGAACTATATTTATTAGTTATTTGGACTACATTCGACCGCGGATGCACTTCTGCCTATTTGGGTATATACAACCTCTTAGGGTTATAAATTGCCTTTAATACTTGACCTGGCAACGCTTCATATGGCTCTGTTTTGGAAGTTCGCTATTAAACGAGCATTTTGGGAGTTTAATAGCAAAATTCCAAAACGTGTGTCATAAAATATAGTATGAAATCACAACGTGTGTATTATCCCTTTTTAACACATTACCACAGTAACAACAACAATATATATGAACAAAACATTTCTATAGCCAGTATACTTGTGAGACTTAGTACATCTCAAGGAAATCAGTAAGGTGCATCCGTACGCCGTAGTAAATAAGTAAATAGTCCATCCGTACGCCGTAGTATATAAGTAAATAGTCCATCCGTACGCCGTAGTAAATAAGTAAATAGTCCATCCGTACGCCGTAGTAAATACGTAAATAGTCCATCCGTACGCCGTAGTAAATACGTAAATAGTCCATCCGTACGCCGTAGTAAATACGTAAATAATCCATCCGTACGCCGTAGTAAATAAGTAAATAGTCCATTCGTACGCCGTAGTAAATACGTAAATAGTCCATTCGTACGCCGTAGTAAATACGTAAATAGTCCATCCGTACGCCGTCGTAAATACGTAAATAGTCCATCCGTACGCCGTAGTAAATACGTAAATAGTCCATCCGTACGCCGTAGTAAATACGTAAATAGTCCATCCGTACGCCGTAGTAAATACGTAAATAGTCCATCCGTACGCCGTAGTAAATACGTAAATAGTCCATTCGTACGCCGTAGTAAATACGTAAATAGTCCATCCGTACGCATTAGTAAATACGTAATAGTCCATCCGTACGCCGTAGTAATATCGTAAATAGTCCTTCCGTACGCCGTAGTAATAAGTAAATAGTCCATCCGTACGCCGTAGTAAATACGTAATAGTCCATCCGTATATTGTAGTAAAACGTAAATAGTCCATCCGTACGCCGTAGTAAATACGTAAATAGTCCATCCGTACGCCGTAGTAAATACGTAAATGGTCCATCCGTACGCGTAATAATACGTAATAGTCCTTCCGTACGCCGTAGTAAATACGTAAATAGTCCATACGTACGACGTAGTAAATACGTAAATAGTCCATTCGTACGCCGTAGTAAATACGTAAATAGTCCATTCGTACGCCGTAGTAAATACGTAAATAGTCCATCCGTACGCCGTAGTAAATACGTAAATAGTCCATCCGTACGCCGTAGTAAATACGTAAATAGTCCATCCGTACGCCGTAGTAAATACGTAAATAGTCCATCCGTACGCCGTAGTAAATACGTAAATAGTCCATCCGTACGCATTAGTAAATACGTAAATAGTCCATCCGTACGCCGAAGTAAATACGTAAATAGTCCTTCCGTACGCCGTAGTAAATAAGTAAATAGTCCATCCGTACGCCGTAGTAAATAAGTAAATAGTCCATCCGTACGCCGTAGTAAATACGTAAATAGTCCATCCGTACACCGTAGTAATACGTAGTCCATCCGTACGCCGTAGTAAATACGTAAATAGTCCATCCGTACGCCGTAGTAAATACGTAAATAGTCCATCCGTACGCCGTAATAAATACGTAAATAGTGCATCCGTACGCCGTAGTAAATACGTAAATAGTCCATCCGTACGCCGTAGTAAATAAGTAAATAGTCCATCCGTACGCCGTAGTAAATACGTAAATAGTCCATCCGTACGCCGTAGTAAATACGTAAATAGTCCATCAGTACGCCGTAGTAAATACGTAAATAGTCCATCCGTACGCCGTAGTAAATACGTAAATAGTCCATCCGTACGCCGTAGTAAATACGTAAATAGTCCATGTTAATCAAACAACTCCACTCAAATAATTGACACAATTTAATCATTTTTACAACTAGTGCATATTTAGCATTTTATTGATTTAAATAATTGTTTTTCATCAAAGAAATCATGAACACTAACTATATATGGAGCCATTACGATTGAGCCTTTAGGTAACCATTCCACATTGCCTCTTCTCTCTCGTGGCGATGGTTTCCATCAGGAATTAGATCTCGAGAGTGATTAATTAATATAAGTTGTAAGAACTTGTTTCGCAATCGAGCTAAACTATACCTGTAAACTAACACATCCTCTAGATAAGCGATTACTAGTCAGTTTACCTCCAGTAAGCAATGCTATCTCTCTGTTGAACAGGTATTCATGGCTATGAAGCGCCAAACAGTAGGAAGAAAACAGAGCAATATGAATACCGATCACGCGCATGAGCAGAATGTGCGTGTGGATATGATAAGTACCGGATGTACAGACATCAATCAACCGACTACACACCATACATACGTAAGTGATATAGAAGGTGTCCAGCCCTCTACTCAAAATATATCCACGGTTAGCGGGCAGAACAATATCGGGGACTCGACGCCATCTCGACAATCAGACAGCACTAAGGCACGCAGGGAACGAAGGGCAACTAATAGTCAAGCCCGGGAGAAACGAATCTTCGTCACTCTCACATATGTACTGAGCTCCTATCTGGTTTGCTGGTTCCCATTCTACATAGTATTTGATACCTATGCCTGGATGCCGGATCTTGTACCAGCCGGACTATATTCCTTCTGCTTCTGGTCGACATACGTAAATTCTACATTGAATCCGATTATTTATGCTTATACGAACCAAGAATTTCGTTCCGCATTCATCAAAGTTCTCAAACTGATATGCAAATGTTCGAAATAGAGAACTTTACTAGAAAGGAGTGGCCAATGAATGATATATTATCTGCAAAAAAGACTAGCTTAATAGCATCATAAATTAGTGTAAGGTGTACGGTCCTATATAGTAGTATATATATACTATTTATTTGTAACAGGAGGCATCCGGTCAAAAAGGTATACAGGTGTATTATAGAGTGATGTATAGGTATACATGTGTATTATAGAGTGATGCATAGGTATACAGGTGTATTATAGAGTGATGTATATGTATACAGGTGTATTATAGAGTGATGTATATGTATACATGTGTATTATAGAGTGATGCATAGGTATACAGGTGTATTATAGAGTGATGTATAGGTATACAGGTGTATTATAGAGTGATGTATAGGTATACAGGTGTATTATAGAGTGATGTATATGTATACATGTGTATTATAGAGTGATGCATAGGTATACAGGTGTATTATAGAGTGATGTATAGGTATACAGGTGTATTATAGAGTGATGTATAGGTATACAGGTGTATTATAGAGTGATGTATATGTATACATGTGTATTATAGAGTGATGCATAGGTATACAGGTGTATTATAGAGTGATGTATAGGTATACAGGTGTATTATAGAGTGATGTATAGGTATACAGGTGTATTATAGAGTGATCTATATGTATACATGTGTATTATAGAGTGATGCATAGGTATACAGGTGTATCATAGAGTGATGTATATGTATACATGTGTATTATAGAGTGATGTATAGGTATACAGGTGTATTATAGAGTGATGTATAGGTATACATGTGTATTATAGAGTCATGTATATGTATACATGTGTATTATAGAGTGATGCATAGGTATACAGGTGTATTATAGAGTGATGTATAGGTATACATGTGTATTATAGAGTGATGTATATGTATACATGTGTACTATAGAGTGATGTATAGGTATACATGTGTATTATAGAGTGATGTATATGTATACATGTGTATTATAGAGTGATGTATAGGTATACATGTGTATTATAGAGTGATGTATAGGTATACATGTGTATTATAGAGTGATGTATAGGTATACAGGTGTATTATAGAGTGATGTATATGTATACATGTGTATTATAGAGTGATGTATAGGTATACATGTGTATTATAGAGTGATGTATATGTACACAGGTGTATTATAGAGTGATGTATAGGTATACAGGTGTATTATAGAGTGATGTATATATATACATGTGTATTATAGAATGATGCATAGGTATACAGGTGTATTATAGAGTGATGTATAGGTATACAGGTGTATTATAGAGTGATGTATAGGTATACAGGTGTATTGTAGAGTGATATATATATGTATACAGGTGTATTATAGAGTGATGTATAGGTATACAGGTGTATTATAGAGTGATGTATATGTATACATGTGTATCACAGAGTGATGTACAGGTATACATGTGTATTATAGAGTGATGTATAGGTATACAGGTGTATTATAGAGTGATTAATAGGTATACATGTGTATTATAGAGTGATGTATATGTATACAGGTGTATTATAGAGTGATGTATAGGTATACAGGTGTATTATAGAGTGATGTATATGTATACATGTGTATCACAGAGTGATGTATAGGTATACATGTGTATCACAGAGTGATGTATACATGTGTATTATAGAGTGATGTATATGTATACATGTGTATCACAGAGTGATGTATAGGTATACAGGTGTATTGTAGAGTGATATATATGTATACAGGTGTATTGTAGAGTGATATATATGTATACAGGTGTATTATAGAGTGATGTATAGGTATACATGTGTATTATAGAGTGATGTATATGTATACAGGTGTATTATAGAGTGATGTATATGTATACATGTGTATCACAGAGTGATGTATAGGTATACATGTGTATCACAGAGTGATGTATAGGTATACATGTGTATTATAGAGTGATGTATAGGTATACAGGTGTATTATAGAGTGATGTATATGTATACATGTGTATTATAGAGTGATGTATAGGTATACATGTGTATCACAGAGTGGTGTATATGTATACATGTGTATTATAGAGTGATGTATAGGTATACATGTGTATTATAGAGTGATGTATAGGTATACATGTGTATTATAGAGTGATGTATAGGTATTATAGAGTGATGTATAGGTATACATGTGTATTATAGAGTGATGTATATGTATACATGTGTATTATAGAGTGATGTATATGTATTCATGTGTATTATAGAGTGATGTATATGTATACATGTGTATTATAGAGTGATGTATATGTATACATGTGTATTATAGAGTGATGTATATGTATACATGTGTATTATAGAGTGATGTATAGGTATACATGTGTATCACAGAGTGGTGTATAGGTATACATGTGTATTATAGAGTGATGTATAGGTATACATGTGTATTATAGAGTGATGTATATGTATACATGTGTATTATAGAGTGATGTATATGTATACATGTGTATTATAGAGTGATGTATATATATCTGTACAAGATATTGTTCCTCAGTATATATATGTGCTAGACATTGATCATCAGTATATATCTGTGCTAGACATTGTTCATCAGTATATATCTGTGCTAGACATTGTTCACCAGTATGTATGTGTGCTAGACTTTGTTCACCAGTATATATCTGTGCTAGACATTGTTCACCAGTATATATCTGTGGTAGACTGTGTTCATCAGTATATATCTGTGTTAGACATTGTTCATCAGTATATATCTGTGCTAGACATTGTTCCTCAGTATATATCTGTTCTAGACATTGTTCACCAGTATATATATGTGCTAGACATTGTTCACCAGTATATATCTGTGCTAGACATTGTTCACCAGTATATATCTGTGCTAGACATTGTTCACCAGTATATATCTCTGCTAGATATTGTTATCCAGTATATATCTGTGCTAGACATTGTTCACCAGTATATATCTGTGCTAGACATTGTTCTCCAGACATTGTTCACCAGTATATATCTGTGGTAGACTGTGTCCATCAGTATATATCTGTGCTAGACATTGATCACCAGTATATATATGTGGTAGACTGTGTCTATCAGTATATATCTGTGCTAGACATTGTCCACCAGTATATATCTGTGCTAGACATTGTTCACCAGTATATATCTCTGCTAGACATTGTTCACCAGTATACATCTGTGCTAGACATTGTTCACCAGTATATATCTGTGTTAGACATTGTTCGTCAGTATATATATGTGCTAGACATTGATCATCAGTATATATCTGTGCTAGACATTGTGCATCAGTATATATCTGTGCTAGACATTGTTCACCAGTATATATGTGTGCTAGACATTGTTCACCAGTATATGTATGTGCTAGACATTATTCACCGGTATATATCTGTGCTATACATTGTTCATTGGTATATATATGTGCTAGACAATATTCACCAGTATATATCTGTGCTAGACATTCTTCACCAGTATATATCTGTGCAAGACATTGTTCACCAGTAAATATCTGTGCTAAACATTGTTCGCCAGTATATATCTGTGCTAGACATTGTTCACCAGTATATATATGTGCTAGACATTGTTCACCAGTATATATATGTGCTAGACATTGTTCACCAGTATATATATGTGCTAGACATTGTTCACCAGTATATATCTGTGCTAGACATTGTTCACCAGTATATATCTATGCTAGACTTTGTTCACCAGTACATATCTGTGCTAGATATTGTTCACCAGTATATATCTGTGCTAGACATTGTTTACCAGTATATATCTTTGCTAGACATTGTTCATCAGTATATATCTGTGCTAGACTTTGTTCACCAGTATATGTATGTGCTAGACATTGTTCACCAGTATATATCTGTGCTAGACATTGTTCATTGGTATATATATGTGCTAGACATTGTTCACCAGTATATATCTGTGCTAGACATTGTTCACCAGTATATATCTGTGCTAGACATTGTCCACCAGTATATATCTGTGCTAGACATTGTTCACCAGTATGTATCTGTGCTAGACATTGTTCACCAGTATATATCTGTGCTAGACATTGTTCACCAGTATATAGCTGTGCTAGACATTGTTCACCAGTATATATCTGTGCTAGACATTGTTCACCAGTATATAGCTGTTCTAGACATTGTTCACCAGTATATATCTGTGCTAGACATTGTTCACCAGTATATATCTCTGCTAGATATTGTTATCCAGTATATATCTGTGCTAGACATTGTTCACCAGTATATATCTGTGCTAGACATTGTTCTCCAGACATTGTTCACCAGTATATATCTGTGGTAGACTGTGTCCATCAGTATATATCTGTGCTAGACATTGATCACCAGTATATATATGTGGTAGACTGTGTCTATCAGTATATATCTGTGCTAGACATTGTCCACCAGTATATATCTGTGCTAGACATTGTTCACCAGTATATATCTCTGCTAGACATTGTTCACCAGTATACATCTGTGCTAGACATTGTTCACCAGTATATATCTGTGTTAGACATTGTTCGTCAGTATATATATGTGCTAGACATTGATCATCAGTATATATCTGTGCTAGACATTGTGCATCAGTATATATCTGTGCTAGACATTGTTCACCAGTATATATGTGTGCTAGACATTGTTCACCAGTATATGTATGTGCTAGACATTATTCACCGGTATATATCTGTGCTATACATTGTTCATTGGTATATATATGTGCTAGACAATATTCACCAGTATATATCTGTGCTAGACATTCTTCACCAGTATATATCTGTGCAAGACATTGTTCACCAGTAAATATCTGTGCTAAACATTGTTCGCCAGTATATATCTGTGCTAGACATTGTTCACCAGTATATATATGTGCTAGACATTGTTCACCAGTATATATATGTGCTAGACATTGTTCACCAGTATATATATGTGCTAGACATTGTTCACCAGTATATATCTGTGCTAGACATTGTTCACCAGTATATATCTATGCTAGACTTTGTTCACCAGTACATATCTGTGCTAGATATTGTTCACCAGTATATATCTGTGCTAGACATTGTTTACCAGTATATATCTTTGCTAGACATTGTTCATCAGTATATATCTGTGCTAGACTTTGTTCACCAGTATATGTATGTGCTAGACATTGTTCACCAGTATATATCTGTGCTAGACATTGTTCATTGGTATATATATGTGCTAGACATTGTTCACCAGTATATATCTGTGCTAGACATTGTTCACCAGTATATATCTGTGCTAGACATTGTCCACCAGTATATATCTGTGCTAGACATTGTTCACCAGTATGTATCTGTGCTAGACATTGTTCACCAGTATATATCTGTGCTAGACATTGTTCACCAGTATATAGCTGTGCTAGACATTGTTCACCAGTATATATCTGTGCTAGACATTGTTCATCAGTATATATATGTGCTAGACATTGTTCACCAGTATATATCTGTGCTAGACATTGTTCACCAGTATATATCTGTGCTAGACATTGTTCACCAGTATATATATGTGCTAGACATTGTTCCTCAGTATATATCTGTGCTAGACATTGTTCATCAGTATATATATGTGCTAGACATTGTTCACCAGTATATATATGTGCTAGACATTGTTCACCAGTATATATATGTGCTAGACATTGTTCACCAGTATATATCTGTGCTAGACATTGTTCACCAGTATATATCTGTGCTAGTCTTTGTTCTCCATTACATATCTGTGCTAGATATTGTTCACAAGTATATATCTGTGCTAGACATTGTTTACCAGTATATATCTGTGCTAGACATTGTTCATCAGTATATATCTGTGCTAGACTTTGTTCACCAGTATATGTATGTGCTAGACATTGTTCACCAGTATATATCTGTGCTAGACATTGTTCATTGGTATATATATGTGCTAGACATTGTTCACCAGTATATATCTGTGCTAGACATTGTTCACCAGTATATATCTGTGCTAGACATTGTCCACCAGTATATATCTGTGCTAGACATTGTTCACCAGTATATATCTGTGCTAGACATTGTTCATCATTATATATGTGTGCTAGACATTGTTCACCAGTATATATCTGTGCTAGACATTGTTCACCAGTATATATCTGTGCTAGACATTGTTCACCAGTATATAGCTGTGCTAGACATTGTTCACCAGTATATATCTGTGCTAGACATTGTTCACCAGTATATATCTGTGCTAGACATTGTTCACCAGTATATATCTGTGCTAGACATTGTTCACCAGTATATATCTGTGCTAGACATTGTTCTCCAGACATTGTTCACCAGTATATATCTGTGTAGACATTGTTCATCAGTATATATCTGTGCTAGACATTGTTCACCAGTATATATATGTGCTAGACATTGTTCACCAGTATATATCTGTGCTAGACATTGTTCATCAGTATATATCTGTGCTAGACATTGTTCACCAGTATATATCTGTGCTAGACATTGTTCACCAGTATATATCTGTGCTAGACATTGTTCACCAGTATATATCTGTGCTAGACATTGTTCACCAGTATGTATCTGTGCTAGACATTGTTCACCAGTATATATCTGTGCTAGACATTGTTCACCAGTATATAGCTGTGCTAGACATTGTTCACCAGTATATATCTGTGCTAGACATTGTTCATCAGTATATATCTGTGCTAGACATTGTTCACCAGTATATATCTGTGCTAGACATTGTTCACCAGTATATATCTGTGCTAGACATTGTTCACCAGTATATATATGTGCTAGACATTGTTCCTCAGTATATATCTGTGCTAGACATTGTTCATCAGTATATATATGTGCTAGACATTGTTCACCAGTATATATATGTGCTAGACATTGTTCACCAGTATATATATGTGCTAGACATTGTTCACCAGTATATATCTGTGCTAGACATTGTTCACCAGTATATATCTGTGCTAGTCTTTGTTCTCCATTACATATCTGTGCTAGATATTGTTCACAAGTATATATCTGTGCTAGACATTGTTTACCAGTATATATCTGTGCTAGACATTGTTCATCAGTATATATCTGTGCTAGACTTTGTTCACCAGTATATGTATGTGCTAGACATTGTTCACCAGTATATATCTGTGCTAGACATTGTTCATTGGTATATATATGTGCTAGACATTGTTCACCAGTATATATCTGTGCTAGACATTGTTCACCAGTATATATCTGTGCTAGACATTGTTCACCAGTATATATCTGTGCTAGACATTGTTCACCAGTATATATCTGTGCTAGACATTGTTCATCAGTATATATCTGTGCTAGACATTGTTCACCAGTATATGTATGTGCTAGACATTGTTCACCGGTATAGATCTGTGCTAGACATTGTTCATTGGTATATATATGTGCTAGACATTATTCTCCAGTATATAACTGTGCTAGACTTTGTTCACCAGTATATATCTGTGCTAGACATTGTTCACCAGTATATATCTGTGCTAGACATTGTTCTCCAGTATATAGCTGTGCTAGACATTGTTCACCAGTATATATCAGTGCTAGACATTGTTCACCAGTATATAGCTGTTCTAGACATTGTTCACCAGTATATATCTGTGCTAGACATTGTTCACCAGTATATATATGTGCTAGACATTGTTCACCAGGATATATCTGTGCTAAACATTGTTCACCATTATATATCTGTGCTAGACATTGTTCTCCAGTATATATCTGTGCTAGACATTGTTCACCAGTATATATATGTGCTAGACATTGTTCTCCAGTATATATCTGTGCTAGACATTGTCCACCAGTATATATCTGTGCTAGACATTGTTTACCAGTATATATCTGTGCTAGACATTGTTCACCAGTATATATATGTACTAGACATTGTTCACCAGTATATATCTGTGCTAGACATTGTTTACCAGTATATATCTGTGCTAGACATTGTTCACCAGTATATATATGTGCTAGACATTGTTCACCAGTATATATTTGTGCTAGACATTGTTCCTCAGTATATATCTATGCTAGACATTGTTCACCAGTATATATCTGTGCTAGACATTGTTCACCTGTATATAGCTGTGCTAGACATTGTTCACCAGTATATATCTGTGCTAGACATTGTTCCTCAGTATATATCTGTGCTAGACATTGTTCACCAGTATATATCTGTGCTAGACATTGTTCACCAATATATAGCTGTGCTAGACATTGTTCACCAGTATATATATGTGCTAGACATTGTTCCTCAGTATATATCTGTGCTAGACATTGTTCACCAGTATATATCTGTGCTAGACATTGTTCACCGGTATATATCTGTGCTAGACATTGTTCACCAGTATATATATGTGCTAGACATTGTTCCTCAGTATATATCTGTGCTAGACATTGTTCATCAGTATATATATGTGCTAGACATTGTTCACCAGTATATATCTGTACTAGACATTGTTCATCAGTATATATCTGTACTAGACATTGTTCCTCAGTATATATATGTGCTAGACATTGTTCATCAGTATATATCTGTGCTAGACATTGTTCATCATTATATATGTGTGCTAGACATTGTTCACCAGTATATGTATGTGCTAGACATTGTTCACCGGTATAGATCTGTGCTAGACATTGTTCATTGGTATATATATGTGCTAGACATTATTCTCCAGTATATATCTGTGCTAGACTTTGTTCACCAGTATATATCTGTGCTAGACATTGTTCACCAGTATATATCTGTGCTAGACATTGTTCACCAGTATATAGCTGTGCTAGACATTGTTCACCAGTATATATCTGTGCTAGACATTGTTCACCAGTATATAGCTGTGCTAGATATTGTTCACCAGTATATATCTGTGCTAGACATTGTTCACCAGTATATATATGTGCTAGACATTGTTCACCAGGATATATCTGTGCTAAACATTGTTCACCAGTATATATCTGTGCTAGACATTGTTCACCAGTATATATATGTACTAGACATTGTTCACCAGTATATATATGTGCTAGACATTGTTCACCAGTATATATCTGTGCTAGACATTGTTCACCAGTATATATATGTGCTAGACATTGTTCATCAGTATATATCTGTGCTAGACATTGTTCACCAGTATATATCTGTGCTAGACATTGTTCATCAGTATATATCTGTGCTAGACATTGTTCTCCAGTATATATCTGTGCTAGACATTGTTCATCAGTATATATCTGTGCTAGACATTGTTCACCAGTATATATCTGTGCTAGACATTTTCCACCAGTATATATCTGTGCTAGACATTGTTCACCAGTATTGATCTGTGCTAGACATTGTTCATCAGTATATATCTGTGCTAGACATTGTTCACCAGTATATATATGTGCTAGACATTGTTCATCAGTATATATCTGTGCTAGACATTGTTCACCAGTATATATCTGTGCTAGACATTGTTCATCAGTATATATCTGTGCTAGACATTGTTCACCAGTATATATATGTGCTAGACATTGTTCACCAGTATATATCTGTGCTAGACATTGTTCCTCAGTATATATCTGTGCTAGACATTGTTCACCAGTATATATCTGTGCTAGACATTTTTCACCAGTATATATCTGTGCTAGACATTGTTCATCAGTATATATCTGTACTAGACATTGTTCCTCAGTATATACATGTGCTAGACATTGTTCACCAGTATATATCTGTGCTAGACATTGTTCATCATTATATATCTGTGCTAGACATTGTTCTCCAGTATATATCTGTGCTAGACATTGTTCACCAGTATATATCTGTGCTAGACATTGTTCCTCATTATATATCTGTGCTAGACATTGTTCACCAGTATATATGTGTGCTAGACATTGTTCACCAGTATATGTATGTGCTAGACATTGTTCACCGGTATATATCTGTGCTAGACATTGTTCATTGGTATATATATGTGCTAGACATTATTCTCCAGTATATATCTGTGCTAGACTTTGTTCACCAGTATATATCTGTGCTAGACATTGTTCACCAGTATATATCTGTGCTAGACATTGTTCACCAGTATATAGCTGTGCTAGACATTGTTCACCAGTATATATCTGTGCTAGACATTGTTCACCAGTATATAGCTGTGCTAGATATTGTTCACCAGTATATATCTGTGCTAGACATTGTTCACCAGTATATATATGTGCTAGACATTGTTCACCAGGATATATCTGTGCTAAACATTGTTCACCAGTATATATCTGTGCTAGACATTGTTCACCAGTATATATCTGTGCTAGACATTGTTCACCAGTATATATATGTACTAGACATTGTTCACCAGTATATATATGTGCTAGACATTGTTCACCAGTATATATCTGTGCTAGACATTGTTCACCAGTATATATATGTGCTAGACATTGTTCATCAGTATATATCTGTGCTAGACATTGTTCACCAGTATATATCTGTGCTAGACATTGTTCATCAGTATATATCTGTGCTAGACATTGTTCTCCAGTATATATCTGTGCTAGACATTGTTCATCAGTATATATCTGTGCTAGACATTGTTCACCAGTATATATCTGTGCCAGACATTTTCCACCAGTATATATCTGTGCTAGACATTGTTCACCAGTATTGATCTGTGCTAGACATTGTTCATCAGTATATATCTGTGCTAGACATTGTTCACCAGTATATATATGTGCTAGACATTGTTCATCAGTATATATCTGTGCTAGACATTGTTCACCAGTATATTTCTGTGCTAGACATTGTCCACCAGTATATATCTGTGCTAGACATTGTTCACCAGTATATATCTGTGCTAGACATTGTTCATCAGTATATATCTGTGCTAGACATTGTTCACCAGTATATATATATGTGCTAGACATTGTTCACCAGTATATATCTGTGCTAGACATTGTTCCTCAGTATATATCTGTGCTAGACATTGTTCACCAGTATATATCTGTGCTAGACATTTTTCACCAGTATATATATGTGCTAGACATTGTTCATCAGTATATATCTGTACTAGACATTGTTCCTCAGTATATACATGTGCTAGACATTGTTCACCAGTATATATCTGTGCTAGACATTGTTCATCATTATATATCTGTGCTAGACATTGTTCTCCAGTATATATCTGTGCTAGACATTGTTCACCAGTATATATCTGTGCTAGACATTGTTCGTCATTATATATCTGTGCTAGACATTGTTCACCAGTATATATGTGTGCTAGACATTGTTCACCAGTATATGTATGTGCTAGACATTGTTCACCGGTATATATCTGTGCTAGACATTGTTCATTGGTATATATATGTGCTAGACATTATTCTCCAGTATATATATGTGCTAGACATTGTTCACCAGTATATATCTGTGCTAGACATTGTCCACCAGTATATATCTGTGCTAGACATTGTTCACCAGTATATAGCTGTGCTAGACATTGTTCACCAGTATATATCTGTGCTAGACATTGTTCACCAGTATATATCTGTGCTAGACATTGTTCACCAGTATATATCTGTGCTAGACATTGTTCACCAGTATATAGCTGTGCTAGACATTGTTCACCAGTATATATCTGTGCTCGACATTGTTCACCAGTATATAGCTGTGCTAGACATTGTTCATCAGTATTTATCTGTGCTAGACATTGTTCACCAGTATTTATCTGTGCTAGACATTGTTCACCAGTATATATCTGTGCTAGACATTGTTCACCAGTATATATCTGTGCTAGACATTGTTCTCCAGACATTGTTCACCAGTATATATCTGTACTAGACATTGTTCACCAGTATATAGCTGTGCTAGACATTGTTCACCAGTATTTATCTGTGCTAGACATTGTTCACCAGTATATATCTGTGCTAGACATTGTTCACCAGTATATATCTGTGCTAGACATTGTTATCCAGACATTGTTCACCAGTATATATCTGTACTAGACATTGTTCACCAGTATATATCTGTGCTAGACATTGTTCTCCAGACATTGTTCACCAGTATATATCTGTACTAGACATTGTTCACCAGTATATATCTGTGCTAGACATTGTTCACCAGTATATATCTGTGCTAGACATTGTTCACCAGTATATATCTGTGCTAGACATTGTTCACCAGTATATATCTGTGCTAGACATTGTTCACCAGTATATAGCTGTGCTAGACATTGTTCACCGGTATATATATGTGCTAGACTTTGTTCACCGGTATATATCTGTGCTTTGAACATACTAGACCTCTCACAAATTGGTTCACTCTATTTACGTAGCAGTTGTCATAAAAACACGCAGGTGTAGCTAATGTGTTAAGTATATCTATACTAGCAGATCTATGCACCCAATCAACTATTCATGTTACAGTCAATCTCTCCCTATTACGATAGTTTTTCCCATTTTAAAGAGATCATAATGTATCTTATTTGTTTCTTGGTATCATTAATACTTGTTATTGCAAACTGCCTATGCTAATCAGTTCACGTCTGATATGACAAGATATAGTAATTGATTTCTATTCCATTTTAAATTAATACTCGCGCCAATGTGCCTTTTTCAATCTCCGTGTTTTGAGAAACATTTTAAGCAGTTTTTAGACAAGATTAGCTTAGGAATTTCATTAGTTTATATTTAAATGTAGGTAGTGTACCGATATGCTCACTGATAACACGTATACAGAATAATGGCGGTTGCATGACATGTTTGAACTGAGCACAAGGGTAGGCGTGAGTGTAGGGTATGTACTTATTGTGTGACTCACGCTGGGTTTTACGGCTTGCGTGTAAAATAGAGGATTTTCCCGGAGCCATTTTGACAAATGACTCGAGTTTGCGAGAGTGTCGATCTGTATCAACCTATTTTACTAAGTGCATGTTTAGTACGCATATATTGTAAATCATGTTATATTATGAAATTGTTATTGTAACTCTCTCTCTCTCTTATAACTCACTATTGAGATCGATGTAGAGAATATTAGGTTACTGTCTTAGAACAAATATAAAAATTGTATTCGGAGACAAGCTTATAATTTAAAATGTATAAGATTGTAACCTAGTATTCTATATATCCTGTCTTCCGATACCAATATACACAGAGGGATTGCGTTGTTGGAGTAGTACAGACGGATCTGTATTCCAGTGGTAGCACGATGGACAGGTAATCCAGAACCTGCGATCCCCCGTCTGACCCTAATAAAATTAACAGTCTTTCAGATGGGACATTAAACCGAGGTCTCGTGTCGGTGCTGTACACCGTGCACGTAAAGAACCAGATGAGACTCTGTAATGCGTCTCTGTCTATATCACTGCACTATCCTCCACACATCTAAAATGACTAATCTCTTCAGGAGGCGTCGCTCATATGGGCAACCGGTAGCGACGATAAATAAACGTAAAAAACACACACAAAATATGTTTTAGTGAGTAATATTACCGAATATTCATGACCTGGCGTTTATTATACACGTAGCGTTATGCTTTTACGAAAGTTGTTAACGAATGTATGTGTTTAACCAGTACTAAGTAATGTGTGAGGTGCCTTGCTCAATGACACTACATACGCGGCCTGACCGGGCATCGAACCCGGGACAGTTCGATTCCAAATCCGACGCTCTACCACTGGACCACGGACGCCACACTGTTTTTGAACATGATTGCACGTGGAGGTAGGATACAACTCATTATTGAGTGGCACTGTAATTGGATATAGTTGTGTATGTTGCTTGTTGTACATTGATGAAACGTAAGTATAGAATAAACTCTAATTTACACACAGTGTACACATTATTTATGAGTGTTGTTCATATCGAAAGTTGATAAACCACTGCTTCGTTGGGAATTACACCTACACATTTAGTGACGTCCATATTGCTGGCCCTGAGCACATTCTTGTTTACAAATCACCAAGAGTTCAACGCCACGTTTACTATAGGTGTTCCAATTACGTCAATGATTATTGCTAGGTATATCTAGCATCATACTAACAGGCGTATCGTGTTAACTAACTACATATCAAAATGCACCGAGCTGTCGCATGTGTCCGTTAGGTAGCATGTGTCCAAGTTTGAACATAATTGGGTAGACATGAACTTGAAAGAGAGATCATACAGACGGATCTGTAGCCCAGTGGTAAAACGCTGGACTGGTAATCCAGGGATCGCAGTTTCGATCCCCCGTCTGACCCTAATAAAATTAACAGTCTTTCAGATGGGACGTTAAACCGAGGTCTCGTGTCGGTGCTTTACATCGTGCACGTAAAAGAACCAGAGGAGACTCTGTAATGGGTCTCTGTCTGTATCATGCACTATCCTCCACAAACTAAAATTACTAATCTCTTCAGGAGGCGTCGCTCATATGGGCAACCGGTAGCGACGATAAATAAACGTAAAACACATACACACAGAGATCATACTCAATTGTCGACGGATATGACGGTCGTTCGAATGTGGTGTTAGCAAAAATAGGTTTAGTGAGGTACAAGACACCTTAGGTACCTTATTGAAAGACCGGTGTACATGTTTGTAGAAAGTTGCACATTTATTGTTGATATCATATAATCTGGACATAATACATGTTTAAACAAGGAATATCGCAGCAGGTGATGAATGCTTCTGCCATAGCCGAAGAAGTTACAGCTCGGACTGGAACTATTGACTCGTGGATATCGTGATAGTGCAGCAGTGGTAGCGTGTTCGCGTTAGGTGCGAACTGTCCGGAGTTCGAGCCCGCTGGAGCCATTACGATTGTGTCCTTATGCAAGGCATTTAAATTCCACGTCGCATCTTCTCGCTCCCTCGTGGCGATGGATTCCATCAAGAATGAGGTCTCGAGAGTGATTAATGTAAATTGTAAGCAATTGTTTCGCAATCGAGCTAAACTAAATTTGTATAGACTAAATAGTGACTCGGACCTAACCTAACCTTACGTAATACCACCTTTCCTGGACAGGTTCCAGTGGTTAAATCAGTACTTGGTGCACAAACCTCCTTTTTCATATAAATTGTCACGACCTGAGCGGGGCTCGAACCTGATGATATATGTGCAATTAAACGCAAACATACATCAGCTTTGGGTACACTTTTGTTATTAGTGCAATTGCAGAAGGATCAGCGATCCGACCTTCCTTGTCAACCTTTTCTTTAATGATCTCAGAGTTTTGAACAGTATGTTTTAAGCCATTTAACTGTTCAATTACAACCTCTTTCTGTGGATAATTATGAAGGTCGCCCAAAACAATTAATGGACATGTGGCCATGGCCACATAAACATACTGTGCGGGACATGGACATAGGTAGCAAGGTAGCAGCAGATTGCCCATTGTGTACACGAACAGTAAAACGCTGAAGCATAGGCCTATAACAGTGGAGCTGTTTGTGTGGGCAACTATAATTTAAGCATTTTTTACGTTTATTTATCGTCGCTACCGGTTGCCCATATGAGCGACGCCTCCTGAAGATATTAGTCATTTTAGATTTTGGAGGATAGTGCAATGATACAGAGAGAGAGACACATTCCAGAGTCTCCTCTGGTTCTTTTACGTGCACGGTGTAAAGTACCGACACGAGACCTCGGTATAACGTCCCATCTGAAAGACTGTTAATTTTATTAGGGTCAGACGGGGGATCGAACCTGCGATCCCTGGATTACCAGTCCAGCGTATTACCACTGGGCTATAGATCCGTCTGTGTAAGCAGGCATGCATATTCCTTGTTATAGTCAAACAGCTCCTCAACGCTTTAACGGCTTGCTCAACAGACACATATGCATAACATGCCATATACAACAACCACACCTCAGTATCCACTTCATGTCAAACAATTTGCCCGATG
>JABXNX010003857.1:0-21142 GCA_014843695.1 Archivesica marissinica
TTTTAAACTTTTCCCAATAATGAGAACAAAATCCATGACTTGGACACAGCATGATGGTGGAGTTGGACGCCTAGACCAATTTGAAGATGATTGATCCAATATATTTGTACGTCTGTACTGTAACTTGGCCAATCACTATAAATTCCATTCCTGATATCTTTGCCACTAAATGTTGTAACCATGCAAAGTTGTACCAAGCTGCCAGACAGAAACTGTGCATTTTGATACTGCTGAAAATGGAATATAAAACTTCTTTGCTTATTAAATAATTGAATGTTACTCTCAACCAACTTACAATTATATGATTCTTTTCTTCTTCTACCATACATATCATGTCTCTAAGTGCTGTAACGTCTTTACTTCCACCATCTACCATACTTATCATGTCTATAAGTGCTGTAAAGTCTTTACTTCCACCATCTACCATACGTATCCTATCTCTAAGTGCTGTAATGTCTTTACTTCCACCATCTACCATACTTATCCTATCTCTAAGTGCTGTAATGTCTTTACTTCCACCATCTACCATACTTATCCTATCTCTAAATGCTGTAACGTCTTTACTTCCACCATCTACCATACTTATCATGTCTATAAGTGCTGTAAAGTCTTTACTTCCACCATCTACCATACTTATCATGTCTATAAGTGCTGTAATGTCTTTACTTCCACCATCTACCATACTTATCCTATCTCTAAGTGCTGTAATGTCTTTACTTCTGCCATCTACCATACTTACCCTATCTATAAGTGCTGTAAAGTCTTTACTTCCACCATCTACCATACTTATCATGTCTATAAGTGCTGTAAAGTCTTTACTTCCACCATCTACCATACTTATCCTATCTATAAGTGCTGTAATGTCTTTACTTCCACCATCTACTATACTTATCATGTCTATAAGTGCTGTAAAGTCTTTATTTCCACCATCTACCATACTTATCCTATCTCTAAGTGCTGTAATGTCTTTACTTCCACCATCTACCATACTTATCATGTCTATAAGTGCTGTAAAGTCTTTACTTCCCACCATCTACCAAACTTATCCTATCTCTAAGTGCTGTAATGTCTTTACTTCCACCATCTACCATACTTATCATGTCTATAAGTGCTGTAAAGTCTTTACTTCCCACCATCTACCATACTTATCCTATCTATAAGTGCTGTAATGTCTTTACTTCCACCATCTACTATACTTATCATGTCTATAAGTGCTGTAAAGTCTTTACTTCCACCATCTACCATACTTATCATGTCTATAAGTGCTGTAAAGTCTTTACTTCCACCATCTACCATACTTATTTTAGAGGGCCCTAAGGAGGATTAGTTCAAAACTAATTAGGTCACCCTCTATAAATAAAGAAATCTATCTCTATCATGTATATAAGTGCTGTAATGTCTTTACTTCCACCATCTACCATACTTATCATGTCTATAAGTGCTGTAAAGTCTTTACTTTCCACCATCTACCATACTTATCCTATCTATAAGTGCTGTAATGTCTTTACTTCCACCATCTACTATACTTATCATGTCTATAAGTGCTGTAAAGTCTTTACTTCCACCATCTACCATACTTATCATGTCTATAAGTGCTGTAAAGTCTTTACTTCCACCATCTACCATGCTTATCATGTCTATAAGTGCTGTAAAGTCTTTACTTCCACCATCTACCATACTTATCCTATCTATAAGTGCTGTAATGTCTTTACTTCCACCATCTACCATACTTAGCATGTCTATAAGTGCTGTAAAGTCTTTACTTCCACCATCTACCATACTTATCCTATCTATAAGTGCTGTAAAATCTTTACTTCCACCATCCACCATACTTATCCTATCTCTAAGTGCTGTAATGTCTTTACTTCCACCATCTACCATACGTATCATGTCTATAAGTGCTGTAAAGTCTTTACTTCCACCATCTACCATACTTATCATGTCTATAAGTGCTGTAAAGTCTTTACTTCCCACCATCTACCATACTTATCATGTCTATAAGTGCTATAAAATCTTTACTTCCACCATCCACCATACTTATCATGTCTATAAGTGCTGTAAAATCTTTACTTCCACCATCCACCATACTTATCATGTCTATAAGTGCTGTAAAGTCTTTACTTCCACCATCTACCATACTTATCCTATCTCTAAGTGCTGTAATGTCTTTACTTCCACCATCTACCATACTTATCCTATCTCTAAGTGCTGTAATGTCTTTACTTCCACCATCTACCATACTTATCCTATCTCTAAGTGCTGTAACGTCTTTACTTCCACCATCTACCATACTTATCATGTCTATAAGTGCTGTAATGTCTTTACTTCCACCATCTACCATACTTATCATGTCTATAAATGCTGTAATGTCTTTACTTCCACCATCTACCATACTTATCCTATCTCTAAGTGATGTAATGTCTTTACTTCCACCATCTACCATACTTATCCTATCTATAAGTGCTGTAATGTCTTTACTTCCACCATCTACTATACTTATCATGTCTATAAGTGCTGTAAAGTCTTTACTTCCACCATCTACCATACTTATCCTATCTCTAAGTGCTGTAATGTCTTTACTTCCACCATCTACCATACTTATCATGTCTATAAGTGCTGTAAAGTCTTTACTTCCCACCATCTACCATACTTATCCTATCTATAAGTGCTGTAATGTCTTTACTTCCACCATATACTATACTTATCATGTCTATAAGTGCTGTATAGGCTTTACTTCCACCATCTACCATACTTATCATGTCTATAAGTGCTGTAAAGTCTTTACTTCCACCATCTACCATACTTATTTTAGAGGGCCCTAAGGAGGATTAGTTCAAAACTAATTAGGTCACCCTCTATAAATAAAGAAATCTATCTCTTATCATGTATATAAGTGCTGTAATGTCTTTACTTCCACCATCTACCATACTTATCATGTCTATAAGTGCTGTAAAGTCTTTACTTCCACCATCTACCATACGTATCCTATCTCTAAGTGCTGTAATGTCTTTACTTCCACCATCTACCATACTTATCCTATCTCTAAGTGCTGTAATGTCTTTACTTCCACCATCTACCATACTTATCCTATCTCTAAGTGCTGTAACGTCTTTACTTCCACCATCTACCATACTTATCATGTCTATAAGTGCTGTAAAGTCTTTACTTCCACCATCTACCATACTTATCATGTCTATAAGTGCTGTAATGTCTTTACTTCCACCATCTACCATACTTATCCTATCTATAAGTGCTGTAATGTCTTTACTTCTGCCATCTACCATACTTACCCTATCTATAAGTGCTGTAATGTCTTTACTTCCACCATCTACCATACTTATCATGTCTATAAGTGCTGTAAAGTCTTTACTTCCACCATCTACCATACTTATCCTATCTATAAGTGCTGTAATGTCTTTACTTCCACCATCTACTATACTTATCATTTCTATAAGTGCTGTAAAGTCTTTATTTCCACCATCTACCATACTTATCCTATCTCTAAGTGCTGTAATGTCTTTACTTCCACCATCTACCATACTTATCATGTCTATAAGTGCTGTAAAGTCTTTACTTCCCACCATCTACCAAACTTATCCTATCTATAAGTGCTGTAATGTCTTTACTTCCACCATCTACCACACTTATCATGTCTATAAGTGCTGTAAAGTCTTTACTTCCCACCATCTACCATACTTATCCTATCTATAAGTGCTGTAATGTCTTTACTTCCACCATCTACTATACTTATCATGTCTATAAGTGCTGTAAAGTCTTTACTTCCACCATCTACCATACTTATCATGTCTATAAGTGCTGTAAAGTCTTTACTTCCACCATCTACCATGCTTATCATGTCTATAAGTGCTGTAAAGTCTTTACTTCCACCATCTACCATACTTATCCTATCTCTAAGTGCTGTAATGTCTTTACTTCCACCATCTACCATACTTATCCTATCTCTAAGTGCTGTAACGTCTTTACTTCCACCATCTACCATACTTATCATGTCTATAAGTGCTGTAATGTCTTTACTTCCACCATCTACCATACTTATCATGTCTATAAATGCTGTAATGTCTTTACTTCCACCATCTACCATACTTATCCTATCTCTAAGTGCTGAAATGTCTTTACTTCCACCATCTACCATACTTATCCTATCTCTAAGTGCTGTAATGTCTTTACTTCCACCATCTACCATACTTATCCTATCTCTAAGTGCTGTAATGTCTTTACTTCCACCATCTACCATACTTATCCTATCTCTAAGTGCTGTAACGTCTTTACTTCCACCATCTACCATACTTATCATGTCTATAAGTGCTGTAATGTCTTTACTTCCACCATCTACCATACTTATCATGTCTATAAATGCTGTAATGTCTTTACTTCCACCATCTACCATACTTATCCTATCTCTAAGTGATGTAATGTCTTTACTTCCACCATCTACCATACTTATCCTATCTATAAGTGCTGTAAAGTCTTTACTTCCCACCATCTACCATACTTATCCTATCTATAAGTGCTGTACTGTCTTTACTTCCACCATATACTATACTTATCATGTCTATAAGTGCTGTAAAGGCTTTACTTCCACCATCTACCATACTTATCATGTCTATAAGTGCTGTAAAGTCTTTACTTCCACCATCTACCATACTTATTTTAGAGGGCCCTAAGGAGGATTAGTTCAAAACTAATTAGGTCACCCTCTATAAATAAAGAAATCTATCTCTTATCATGTATATAAGTGCTGTAATGTCTTTACTTCCACCATCTACCATACTTATCATGTCTATTAGTGCTGTAAAGTCTTTACTTCCACCATCTACCATACGTATCCTATCTTTAAGTGCTGTAATGTCTTTACTTCCACCATCTACCATACTTATCCTATCTCTAAGTGCTGTAATGTCTTTACTTCCACCATCTACCATACTTATCCTATCTCTAAGTGCTGTAACGTCTTTACTTCCACCATCTACCATACTTATCATGTCTATAAGTGCTGTAAAGTCTTTACTTCCACCATCTACCATACTTATCATGTCTATAAGTGCTGTAATGTCTTTACTTCCACCATCTACCATACTTATCCTATCTCTAAGTGCTGTAATGTCTTTACTTCTGCCATCTACCATACTTACCCTATCTATAAGTGCTGTAAAGTCTTTACTTCCACCATCTACCATACTTATCATGTCTATAAGTGCTGTAAAGTCTTTACTTCCACCATCTACCATACTTATCCTATCTATAAGTGCTGTAATGTCTTTACTTCCACCATCTACTATACTTATCATGTCTATAAGTGCTGTAAAGTCTTTATTTCCACCATCTACCATACTTATCCTATCTCTAAGTGCTGTAATGTCTTTACTTCCACCATCTACCATACTTATCATGTCTATAAGTGCTGTAAAGTCTTTACTTCCCACCATCTACCAAACTTATCCTATCTATAAGTGCTGTAATGTCTTTACTTCCACCATCTACCACACTTATCATGTCTATAAGTGCTGTAAAGTCTTTACTTCCCACCATCTACCATACTTATCCTATCTATAAGTGCTGTAATGTCTTTACTTCCACCATTTACTATACTTATCATGTCTATAAGTGCTGTAAAGTCTTTACTTCCACCATCTACCATACTTATCATGTCTATAAGTGCTGTAAAGTCTTTACTTCCACCATCTACCATACTTATTTTAGAGGGCCCTAAGGAGGATTAGTTCAAAACTAATTAGGTCACCCTCTATAAATAAAGAAATCTATCTCTTATCATGTATATAAGTGCTGTAATGTCTTTACTTCCACCATCTACCATACTTATCATGTCTATAAGTGCTGTAAAGTCTTTACTTTCCACCATCTACCATACTTATCCTATCTATAAGTGCTGTAATGTCTTTACTTCCACCATCTACTATACTTATCATGTCTATAAGTGCTGTAAAGTCTTTACTTCCACCATCTACCATACTTATCATGTCTATAAGTGCTGTAAAGTCTTTACTTCCACCATCTACCATGCTTATCATGTCTATAAGTGCTGTAAAGTCTTTACTTCCACCATCTACCATACTTATCCTATCTATAAGTGCTGTAATGTCTTTACTTCCACCATCTACCATACTTAGCATGTCTATAAGTGCTGTAAAGTCTTTACTTCCACCATCTACCATACTTATCCTATCTATAAGTGCTGTAAAATCTTTACTTCCACCATCCACCATACTTATCCTATCTCTAAGTGCTGTAATGTCTTTACTTCCACCATCTACCATACGTATCATGTTTATAAGTGCTGTAAAGTCTTTACTTCCACCATCTACCATACTTATCATGTCTATAAGTGCTGTAATGTCTTTACTTCCCACCATCTACCATACTTATCATGTCTATAAGTGCTATAAAATCTTTACTTCCACCATCCACCATACTTATCATGTCTATAAGTGCTGTAAAATCTTTACTTCCACCATCCACCATACTTATCATGTCTATAAGTGCTGTAAAGTCTTTACTTCCACCATCTACCATACTTATTCTATCTCTAAGTGCTGTAATGTCTTTACTTCCACCATCTACCATACTTATCCTATCTCTAAGTGCTGTAATGTCTTTACTTCCACCATCTACCATACTTATCCTATCTCTAAGTGCTGTAACGTCTTTACTTCCACCATCTACCATACTTATCATGTCTATAAGTGCTGTAATGTCTTTACTTCCACCATCTACCATACTTATCATGTCTATAAATGCTGTAATGTCTTTACTTCCACCATCTACCATACTTATCCTATCTCTAAGTGCTGAAATGTCTTTACTTCCACCATCTACCATACTTATCCTATCTCTAAGTGCTGTAATGTCTTTACTTCCACCATCTACCATACTTATCCTATCTCTAAGTGCTGTAATGTCTTTACTTCCACCATCTACCATACTTATCCTATCTCTAAGTGCTGTAACGTCTTTACTTCCACCATCTACCATACTTATCATGTCTATAAGTGCTGTAATGTCTTTACTTCCACCATCTACCATACTTATCATGTCTATAAATGCTGTAATGTCTTTACTTCCACCATCTACCATACTTATCCTATCTCTAAGTGCTGAAATGTCTTTACTTCCACCATCTACCATACTTATCCTATCTATAAGTGCTGTAATGTCTTTACTTCCACCATCTACTATACTTATCATGTCTATAAGTGCTGTAAAGTCTTTACTTCCACCATCTACCATACTTATCATGTCTATAAGTGCTGTAAAGTCTTTACTTCCCACCATCTACCATACTTATCCTATCTATAAGTGCTGTAATGTCTTAATTCCACCATCTACTATACTTATCATGTCTATAAGTGCTGTAAAGTCTTTACTTCCACCATCTACCATACTTATCATGTCTATAAGTGCTGTAAAGTCTTTACTTCCACCATCTACCATACTTATCATGTCTATAAGTGCTGTAAAGTCTTTACTTCCCACCATCTACCATACTTATCCTATCTATAAGTGCTGTAATGTCTTTACTTCCACCATCTACTATACTTATCATGTCTATAAGTGCTGTAAAGTCTTTACTTCCACCATCTACCATACTTATCATGTCTATAAGTGCTGTAAAGTCTTTACTTCCACCATCTACCATACTTATTTTAGAGGGCCCTAAGGAGGATTAGTTCAAAACTAATTAGGTCACCCTCTATAAATAAAGAAATCTATCTCTTATCATGTATATAAGTGCTGTAAAGTCTTTACTTTCCACCATCTACCATACTTATCCTATCTATAAGTGCTGTAATGTCTTTACTTCCACCATCTACTATACTTATCATGTCTATAAGTGCTGTAAAGTCTTTACTTTCCACCATCTACCATACTTATCCTATCTATAAGTGCTGTAATGTCTTTACTTCCACCATCTACCATACTTATCATGTCTATAAGTGCTGTAAAGTCTTTACTTCCACCATCTACCATGCTTATCATGTCTATAAGTGCTGTAAAGTCTTTACTTCCACCATCTACCATACTTATCCTATCTATAAGTGCTGTAATGTCTTTACTTCCACCATCTACCATACTTAGCATGTCTATAAGTGCTGTAAAGTCTTTACTTCCACCATCTACCATACTTATCCTATCTATAAGTGCTGTAAAATCTTTACTTCCACCATCCACCATACTTATCCTATCTCTAAGTGCTGTAATGTCTTTACTTCCACCATCTACCATACATATCATGTTTATAAGTGCTGTAAAGTCTTTACTTCCACCATCTACCATACTTATCATGTCTATAAGTGCTGTAAAGTCTTTACTTCCCACCATCTACCATACTTATCATGTCTATAAGTGCTATAAAATCTTTACTTCCACCATCCACCATACTTATCATGTCTATAAGTGCTGTAAAATCTTTACTTCCACCATCCACCATACTTATCATGTCTATAAGTGCTGTAAAGTCTTTACTTCCACCATCTACCATACTTATCCTATCTATAAGTGCTGTAAAATCTTTACTTCCACCATCCACCATACTTATCCTATCTCTAAGTGCTGTAATGTCTTTACTTCCACCATCTACCATACATATCATGTTTATAAGTGCTGTAAAGTCTTTACTTCCACCATCTACCATACTTATCATGTCTATAAGTGCTGTAAAGTCTTTACTTCCCACCATCTACCATACTTATCATGTCTATAAGTGCTATAAAATCTTTACTTCCACCATCCACCATACTTATCATGTCTATAAGTGCTGTAAAATCTTTACTTCCACCATCCACCATACTTATCATGTCTATAAGTGCTGTAAAGTCTTTACTTCCACCATCTACCATACTTATCCTATCTCTAAGTGCTGTAATGTCTTTACTTCCACCATCTACCATACTTATCCTATCTCTAAGTGCTGTAACGTCTTTACTTCCACCATCTACCATACTTATCATGTCTATAAGTGCTGTAATGTCTTTACTTCCACCATCTACCATACTTATCATGTCTATAAATGCTGTAATGTCTTTACTTCCACCATCTACCATACTTATCCTATCTCTAAGTGATGTAATGTCTTTACTTCCACCATCTACCATACTTATCCTATCTATAAGTGCTGTAATGTCTTTACTTCCACCATCTACTATACTTATCATGTCTATAAGTGCTGTAAAGTCTTTACTTCCACCATCTACCATACTTATCCTATCTCTAAGTGCTGTAATGTCTTTACTTCCACCATCTACCATACTTATCATGTCTATAAGTGCTGTAAAGTCTTTACTTCCCACCATCTACCATACTTATCCTATCTATAAGTGCTGTAATGTCTTTACTTCCACCATCTACTATACTTATCATGTCTATAAGTGCTGTAAAGTCTTTACTTCCACCATCTACCATACTTATCATGTATATAAGTGCTGTAAAGTCTTTACTTCCACCATCTACCATACTTATTTTAGAGGGCCCTAAGGAGGATTAGTTCAAAACTAATTAGGTCACCCTCTATAAATAAAGAAATCTATCTCTTATCATGTATATAAGTGCTGTAATGTCTTTACTTCCACCATCTACCATACTTATCATGTCTATAAGTGCTGTAAAGTCTTTACTTCCCACCATCTACCATACTTATCCTATCTATAAGTGCTGTAATGTCTTTACTTCCACCATCTACTATACTTATCATGTCTATAAGTGCTGTAAAGTCTTTACTTCCACCATCTACCATACTTATCATGTCTATAAGTGCTGTAATGTCTTTACTTCCACCATCTACCATGCTTATCATGTCTATAAGTGCTGTAAAGTCTTTACTTCCCACCATCTACCATACTTATCCTATCTATAAGTGCTGTAATGTCTTTACTTCCACCATCTACCATACTTATCATGTCTATAAGTGCTGTAAAGTCTTTACTTCCCACCATCTACCATACTTATCCTATCTATAAGTGCTGTAATGTCTTTACTTCCACCATCTACTATACTTATCATGTCTATAAGTGCTGTAAAGTCTTTACTTCCACCATCTACCATACTTATCATGTCTATAAGTGCTGTAAAGTCTTTACTTCCACCATCTACCATACTTATTTTAGAGGGCCCTAAGGAGGATTAGTTCAAAACTAATTAGGTCACCCTCTATAAATAAAGAAATCTATCTCTTATCATGTATATAAGTGCTGTAATGTCTTTACTTCCACCATCTACCATACTTATCATGTCTATAAGTGCTGTAAAGTCTTTACTTCCACCATCTACTATACTTATCATGTCTATAAGTGCTGTAAAGTCTTTACTTCCACCATCTACCATACTTATCATGTCTATAAGTGCTGTAAAGTCTTTACTTCCACCATCTACCATACTTATTTTAGAGGGCCCTAAGGAGGATTAGTTCAAAACTAATTAGGTCACCCTCTATAAATAAAGAAATCTATCTCTTATCATGTATATAAGTGCTGTAATGTCTTTACTTCCACCATCTACCATACTTATCATGTCTATAAGTGCTGTAAAGTCTTTACTTCCACCATCTACCATGCTTATCATGTCTATAAGTGCTGTAACGTCTTTACTTCCCACCATCTACCATACTTATCCTATCTATAAGTGCTGTAATGTCTTTACTTCCACCATCTACTATACTTATCATGTCTATAAGTGCTGTAAAGTCTTTACTTCCACCATCTACCATACTTATCATGTCTATAAATGCTGTAAAGTCTTTACTTCCACCATCTACCATACTTATTTTAGAGGGCCCTAAGGAGGATTAGTTCAAAACTAATTAGGTCACCCTCTATAAATAAAGAAATCTATCTCTTATCATGTATATAAGTGCTGTAATGTCTTTACTTCCACCATCTACCATACTTATCATGTCTATAAGTGCTGTAAAGTCTTTACTTCCCACCATCTACCATACTTATCCTATCTATAAGTGCTGTAATGTCTTTACTTCCACCATCTACTATACTTATCATGTCTATAAGTGCTGTAAAGTCTTTACTTCCCACCATCTACCATACATATCCTATCTATAAGTGCTGTAATGTCTTTACTTCCACCATCTACTATACTTATCATGTCTATAAGTGCTGTAAAGTCTTTACTTCCACCATCCACCATACTTATCCTATCTATAAGTGCTGTAAAGTCTTTACTTCCACCATCCACCATACTTATCATGTCTATAAGTGCTGTAAAATCTTTACTTCCACCATCTACTATACTTATCATGTCTATAAGTGCTGTAAAGTCTTTACTTCCACCATCTACCATACTGATCATATCTCTAAGTGCTATCAAATCTTTACTTCCACCATACTTATCATATCTCTAAGTGCTCTAAAGTGTACTGTAAGTATTATAATAATATTATATGATGCTGAATTAAGTTACTAATTCTGTACAATTTTGAGGTTTCCATTGTGTTATAAAGAATCTTTATTGTTATTTTAAGGGAAACAACTCTATCTGGTTTCTTTTATAAGTCAATAATGTTAACCTCCCCTTGATAAAATGTCACAATAGACACACTACATTATTTAGTTTACTGAGATTCAAACCTGCATCGCCATTGTGACGTCACCTAACATTAACATATCTCACCACTTCATCTTGTGTCATCGCCATAGCCTCAAGAAACGGTTGAGAAAATAATGTTGAATTAGTAATCTCCATTACATCACACCGAGATTAGCTTATTAGCTAATTTTATTTGTTAATGTTTTCCACTTAACCCATTCAACACCAAGTTGATCATGGACTGGTGCATGATATTTTTAGACCATTAAATTAATAAGAAAATAACTTTTGGACCAGTTCATTTATCAAAATGGGTAATTTTGTTTAAAAATAGTAATATTACTGACAAAAAGTGCAGATTCAGATTATGGCCTCAAAGCTGCTTCCCGTCTTATGAATGAGTGAGTGAGTGAGTGAGTGAGTGAGTGAGTGAGTGAGTGAGTGAGTGAGTGAGTGAGTGAGTGAGTGAGTGAGTGCTAAAAATAAAAACATATAATGGTTTTTAAAAATGTGTTAAATGGTATCCATAATTACTTTAGAACAGACTGGTTGTACTTTCAGTATATTCCTGGCCATACGTCAACCATTTTCTCATCCAGAAATCTGATGAAATTACTAGGTTGACTTATTGACAAGAAAAACAAAAAAAATGTATTATTAGTTTTTGGAACTTTATGCATGTCTGTTTTATTTGATTAATATAACTTATGCTTAGACAATTATTTACATGATAATGGTTTGTAATAAAGTCAATCAGATTTGGTTCAGTTTCATTAAAACATGAGAGAGAAAAACCATTGTCGTAAGGAAAGTCCACAAAGATTGACCCTCGAATTATGGAAGAATCCAGCTTAAAATCAGCATTTTCAAGCCAAAGTTTGACCCTCGACTTATGGAAGAATCCAGTTTATAACAGCATTTTCAAGCCAAAGTTTGGCCCTCGACTTATGGAAGAATCCAGTTTATAACAGCATTTTCAAGCCAAAGTTTGGCCCTCGACTTATGGAAGAATCCAGTTTATAACAGCATTTTCAAGCCAAAGTTTGGCCCTCGACTTATGGAAGAATCCAGTTTATAACAGCATTTTCAAGCCAAAGTTTGGCCCTCGACTTATGGAAGAATCCAGTTTATAACAGCATTTTCAAGCCAAAGTTTGGCCCTCGACTTATGGAAGAATCCAGTTTATAACAGCATTTTCAAGCCAAAGTTTGGCCCTCGACTTATGGAAGAATCCAGTTTATAACAGCATTTTCAAGCCAAAGTTTGGCCCTCGACTTATGAAGAATCCAGTTTAAAACAGCATTTTCAAGCCAAAGTTTGGCCCTCGACTTATGGAAGAATCCAGTTTATAACAGCATTTTCAAGCCAAAGTTTGGCCCTCGACTTATGACCGGGAATATACAGTACCGGTAGTATAAAAATAGCAGAGATTTTAAGTCATATCAAATAATATCAGATAATGGTATCATATGAAGATCTGAAATTAGCATCTTTGGGTGGTTTTAATAAATACTTTGTAGTAATAAATCTTTAACTTGAATGTGATCATGTGATATCGTATATCATCAGTTTTTTCCCATTGAGATTATTATGTTTATGCTAATTTCATTAAATTATATATTTTACAGTGAAATCCATCTAAACCGAATCATGCAGAGCAAAAGTTCAGATTTGAGGCTTACTTCGTTTAGAAGGGTTTTCGGTTTAGAGGAATTTTTAATTTAGAGGGTTTTTTGGTTTAGAGGAATTTTTAATTTAGAGGGGTTTTCAGTTTTTGGTATATTGGCTTAGAGGGTTTTCAGTTTTGGGGGATATTGGCTTAGAGGGGTTTTCAGTTTTTCAGATATTGGCTTAGAGGGGTTTTCAGTTTTTGGTATATTGGCTTAGAGGGGTTTTCAGTTTTGGGGATATTGGCTTAGAGTGGTTTTCAGTTTTTGGATATTGGCTTAGAGAGGTTTTCAGTTTTTCGGATATTAGCTTAGAGGGGTTTTCAGTTTTTCGGATATTGGCTTAGAGGGGGTTTTCAGTTTAAAAGTTAGGATTTTTGTTTAAAATTATGAGTTCATAGGAGTTTTCAGTTTTGAGGGCTTTTCTGATTATAGAGTTGTTTGGTTGATAGAGGGGTTTTTGTAGAAGGGCTGAGACATGTTTATGGTTTGGTTGTTAGTGAAGAACTCATTTATTTTGAATGTAGAAGAAGATATTTTGAAACTAAAAAGCCATCAATTGTTTGCATTTAAATGGATTTGTTGTTTTGCTACTTCAGATCTGTAGATATCCTGACAAGTTGTTCAGTATGCAGGTGTTAAATGCATTGAAATATGCACATATTTTTTAGTTTACACTAATAAAACGCAACTGAGCCTAAATAAAATTTGCATAGTAAAGTGAACATACTTCACAGATTGTGCTTCTATCAAACTCTCTAACATCTACATTCAATTTTGTAGTATTACCAGTCTGTTGCCATATCTTGATTATGTCTATGTCTCCCCCATAATTGGGAAGGCATATTGATGTCTCCTCATAATTGGGGAGACATGTTGTTTTTACCGTCGATCCATTCGTCCGTCTGCTTTAGCTTCCACGCTTCATTTCCAAAATCCATTGTTGGATTTTCACTAAACTTGCAACGGCAGCAAGCACCTGACCATTATGTCTACATGTAGTTGTGCATATTGTAATCCAGCTCCGGATGCATGATTTTTGGCGGATTTACGACCATTTGAATATTTTTATAACACAAACATGTCCGCGCTTCATCTACAAAATCCCTTGTTGGATTTTCACCAAGCTTGGCAGTATGCATTGATATGATGTCTACATTTTGCATATTGTAACACCTTTCCGGTTGGATGATTATTTGCGGATTTATGGCCATTTGAACAATTTTATTACAATGCTTGTTTTTACTTTATCTCCAAAACGCCTTTTTACTTTTTCACCAATCTTGGCAGGAAGTACCAGTATGATGTCAAGTTGTGCATATTGTAATTCTTGTTTCTGGTGGGATGAATTTTTGCGGATTCACGGCCGTTTGAACATATTTATAACACAAAGCTTGTCCATGCTTCATCTCCAAATCTTCATAATACTATATGTGACTTTACAGACAAACCTGTGTTAGTGGTCACCTGTATTAAAACTGTTGGAAATCTATGTATCTCGTCAGTAAGCTTACAACAGGCATATTATTACATACAAATAACTTTTACAACATTATAGAATATCTAATTATGTTCTTGTGTATTTATTAGCATAATTGTTGACACAGGAAATGAGTAACGTAATGTAAGGGAGGTAATATTTCTATCATAAGAATGAAAAATGCAAATAATGCAATTTAAGACTAAGCACCATATATGATAACACTAATTAATACAGTCAAACCTGCCCAAGAGAATACCACAATAAAGATACCACTTGTCTTAACCTTTTCCTTCATAGAGATTGAGGTTAATATACTATTATATCTCCATACAAATGACAGCCATTTAGCTATCATGCAGTGGATAAGTAGTCGCCATATATATCCCACCTCCATTGATATTACTGGGACTTCATAGAGATTGAGATTAATATATTATTATATCTCCATACTAACGACAGCCATTTAGCTATCATGCAGTGGATAAGTAGTCGCCATATATATCCCACCTACATAGATATTACTGGGACTACATGAGATTATGAACATTGATTTGGCTACTACATTGTCAATGTATGTTGTATTGGTAATGGCGTCAAGAGGTGCTTCTATGATGGAAACGGTTAAGAGGCCAAATTATGTGTGTATTGAGGTCATAACTAGCTAACATTGTGGAAGTCGTTATAGCTTCAGGTGCGAAAGGCCCGGCATGTTAATTCCATAAAACATCTAAACTTCAAATTGTTCTCAACTCAAGATTCTCACAGCCCACCTATATTATGCAGCCCACCTGTATTATGCAGCCCACCTGTATTATGCAGCCCACCTATATTAAGCAGCCCACCTGTATTATGCAGCCCACCTATATTAAGCAGCCCACCTGTATTATGCAGCCCACCTGTATTATGCAGCCCACCTGTATTATGCAGCCCACCTGTATTATGCAGCCCACCTGTATTATGCAGCCCACCTATATTAAGCAGCCCACCTATATTATGCAGCCCACCTATATTAAGCAGCCCACCTGTATTATGCAGCCCACCTGTATTATGCAGCCCACCTGTATTATGCAGCCCACCTATATTAAGCAGCCCACCTGTATTATGCAGCCCACCTGTATTATGCAGCCCACCTGTATTATGCAGCCCACCTGTATTATGCAGCCCACCTATATTAAGCAGCCCACCTATATTATGCAGCCCACCTGTATTATGCAGCCCACCTGTATTATGCAGCCCACCTATATTAAGCAGCCCACCTATATTATGCAGCCAACCATTATTAAGCAGCCAGTTTTCAGGTTCCCAATATGTTGTTTTAGTATACATTTGACCTCTATTAAGCAGCCACCTGTGCTGAGCAACCACTTTCTGTGATTCCCTTGGCTGGCTGCTTAAGACAGGTTTGACTCTTTCGCATTGACTTCATATATTGCATTCGATTACTATTCCACTGAAGCAACAGGGAGACATATGGTTTTTTTCAAAAACAATTTCTAGTTTGAAACTAAATTTAGCGCAAGCACAGCCTCAGTCACTTCCGTTTCAAGTAAAATTAGTTGAATTAAAATGAAGCGTATTTCTGAATTTTTCTTATGCATCGGTGAAAAAGGAAATATCCTACCTACCCCAATTGAAAATACTACCCATCCCCTGGTTGACAATTGTGTGTCAAAGAATATAACCGTTATAGTACAAGGGAATTCCAATGAAAATGGATGACATTGACAATTTGACCTGATTATATAAAGTCTGGAGTGATGATCCGGTACATACATTATATAAAGTCTGGAGTGATGATCCGGTACATACATTATATAAAGTCTAGAGTGATGATCCGGTACATACATTATATAAAGTCTAGAGTGATGATCCGGTACATACATTATATAAAGTCTAGAGTGATGATCCGGTACATACATTATATAAAGTCTAGAGTGATGATCCGGTACATACATTATATAAAGTCTAGAGTGATGATCCGGTACAAACATTATATAAAGTCTAGAGTGATGATCCGGTACATACATTATATAAAGTCTGGAGTGATAATCCGGTACATACATTATATAAAGTCTAGAGTGATGATCCGGTACATACATTATATAAAGTCTAGAGTGATGATCCGGTACATACATTATATAAAGTCTAGAGTGATGATCCGGTACATACATTATATAAAGTCTGGAGTGATGATCCGGTACAAACATTATATAAAGTCTAGAGTGATGATCCGGTACATACATTATATAAAGTCTGGAGTGATGATCCAGTACAAACATTATATAAAGTCTAGAGTGATGATCCGGTACATACATTATATAAAGTCTGGAGTGATGATCCGGTACATACATTATATAAAGTCTAGAGTGATGATCCGGTACATACATTATATAAAGTCTAGAGTGATGATCCGGTACATACATTATATAAAGTCTGGAGTGATGATCCGGTACAAACATTATATAAAGTCTAGAGTGATGATCCGGTACATACATTATATAAAGTCTGGAGTGATGATCCAGTACAAACATTATATAAAGTCTAGAGTGATGATCCGGTACATACATTATATAAAGTCTGGAGTGATGATCCGGTACATACATTATATAAAGTCTAGAGTGATGATCCGGTACATACATTATATAAAGTCTGGAGTGATGATCCGGTACATACATTATATAAAGTCTAGAGTGATGATCCGGTACATACATTATATAAAGTCTAGAGTGATGATCCGGTACATACATTATATAAAGTCTGGAGTGATGATCCGGTACATACATTATATAAAGTCTAGAACAATGATCCGGTACATACATTATATAAAGTCTGGAACAATGATCCGGAACATACATTATTTAAAGTCTGGAGTGATGATCCGGAACATACATTATATAAAGTCTGGAGTGATGATCCGGTACATACATTATATAAAGTCTAGAGTGATGATCCGGTACATTATGTCATACATTATATAAAGTCTAGAGTGATGATCCGGTACATACATTATATAAAGTCTGGAGTGATGATCCGGTACATACATTATATAAAGTCTAGAACAATGATCCGGTACATACATTATATAAAGTCTGGAACAATGATCCGGAACATACATTATTTAAAGTCTGGAGTGATGATCCGGAACATACATTATATAAAGTCTGGAGTGATGATCCGGTACATACATTATATAAAGTCTAGAGTGATGATCCGGTACATTATGTCATACATTATATAAAGTCTAGAGTGATGATCCGGTACATACATTATATAAAGTCTGGAGTGATGATCCGGTACATTATGTCATACATTATATAAAGTCTAGAGTGATGATCCGGTACATACATTATATAAAGTCTGGAGTGATGATCCGGTACATACATTATATAAAGTCTGGAGTGATGATCCGGTACATTATGTCATACATTATATAAAGTCTGGAGTGATGATCCGGTACATACATTATATAAAGTCTGGAGTGATGATCCGGTACATTATGTCATACATTATATAAAGTCAAACACAACAAAAAATGGAGTGATATCCGGTACATTATGTCATACATTATAAAAGTCTAGAGTGATGATCCGGTACATACATTATATAAAGTCTAGAGTGATGATCCGGTACATACATTATATAAAGTCTAGAGTGATGATCCGGTACATACATTATATAAAGTCTGGAGTGATGATCCGGTACATACATTATTTAAAGTCTGGAGCAATGATCCGGTACATACATTGCTATTTTTCATTATTATTGAATATGAATCAGTACACAGTCTAAAGAACAGATTATATAAGGTAATTTCATTCATGTTTGTACCCCATTTTTGTAAAGTGCTATTTGAAATGGAACACGGTATATTATGAAGACATGATATGGGCCTCCTGTTTGGAAGACCTGGATGGAACATGGTATATTATGAAGACATGATATGGGCCTCCTGTTTGGAAGACCTGGAAGAAACACGGTATATTATGAAGACATGATACGGGCCTCCTGTTTGGAAGACCTGGATGGAACATGGTATATTATGAAGACATGATACAAGTAATCCTGAACTCTGAACATCAGTTATTCCAAGTGATTTTCATGATTCGTTGTGTCACCTTTTCACAGTAAAGACAGGTTGTTGTATCAGGCTGCATAGAGTTCTGACTGACCTTGGAAGAATTTAAAAGATTCAAATAACTAACTAAAAAAACGCTTTATCCATTAACTTGTTAAAGCATCCTGTTTAATTTAGTGCAGTTTCAAGTATCGTAAAATGTTTTGTAGAAACTTTTATGTCTATATTATGCAATGCTCATTTGTTAGAAATGTAACTGTTTCCTTCTTTACATTTATTTGCATCGTTATTTTATCTAGTTTCTGCTGCCTTCCTGGAAAAGACTTATTACCGTATCTTTATTTCACTATAATAACACAGAAAATGTGACACCTGCTGACAATGAAATTTCCCCCGCAATGTAATTACTGGCTTGCAAGGATGATAAGCATTTACTTGGTATGTGGTCTGCAATATGACACATTTTACTGAACCACAACCATTCAATCAACAACCATTGAGTTTCATATGCTCATTATCATAGTGTAATTATAGTGTTTACTTATTCAGTATAGCAATCTATGATCAATTTACTATCATTTCCAAAACTAGATCTCTCAAAATATGGACAATGATTCAGACTACACCATTGATGTTCTAGGATTCACGCCCCCCAAACCCCTGTAGCATTGATGTTCTAGGATTCACGCCCCCCAAACCCCTGTAGCAATGTTGCACCTTTGTTACTCTATTTGTTACTTGGGACTATGCATTCAAAATCATTATCTATTTACATGTGCATTTAACCCTTAAAATGCTGAATATATTGGAAGGAATGTACAAACAACATAGACCCAGATCAACCGTGGAGATATAGTGGTATAATGGTCTATATCTCTGGGTTGGAGACGTATATATATGTATGGAGATACAGTAGTATAATGGTCTATATCTCTGGGTTGGAGACGTATATATATGTATGGAGATACAGTAGTATAATGGTCTATATCTCTGGGTTGGAGATGTATATATATGTATGGAGATGGTCTATATCTCTGGGTTGGAGATGTATATATATGTATGGAGATACAGTAGTATAATGGTCTATATCTCTGGGTTGGAGAGGTATATGTATGTATGGAGATGGTCTATATCTCTGGGTTGGAGACGTATATATATGTATGGAGATACAGTAGTATAATGGTCTATATCTCTGGGTTGGAGACGTATATATATGTATGGAGATACAGTAGTATAATGGTCTATATCTCTGGGTTGGAGATGTATATATATGTATGTATGTATGTATGTATGTATGTATGTATGTATGTATGTATGTATGTATGTCTGTATGTATGTATGTATGGTATGTATGTATGTATTATATGTATTATGTATGTATGTATGGTATGTATGTACATAGTATGTATGCGTATGTATTATGTATGTAGTATGTAGTATGTTATGTATGTATGTATGTATGTATGATATGTATGTATGTATTATGTATTAGTCATGTATTATGTTGTATGTAGTATTTAAGTATTTATGTATGTATAATGTAGTATGTATTAGGTATGTATTTATGTATGTATTATGTATGTATGTAGTATGTATGTATGTATGTATGTATGTATGTAGTATGTATTTATGTATGTATGTTGTAATGTTGTATTATGTATGTATGTATGTAATGTATGTATGTATGTATATTATGTATGTATGTATGTATGTATGTATGTATGTATGTATGTATTGATTATGATGTATGTATGTATGTATGTATGTATGTATGTATGTATGTATGTATGTATGTATGTATGTATGTATGTATGTATGTATGTATGTATGTATGTATGTATGTATGTATGTAGTATGTATGTATGTATGTATGTATGTATGTATGTATGTATGTATGTATGTATGTATGTATGTATGTATGTATGTATGTATGTATGTATGTATGTATGTATGTATGTATGTATGTATGTATGTATGTATGTATGTATGTTATGTATGTATTATGTATTATGTATGTATGTTTTATGTATGTATGTATGTATGTTGGTATGGTATGTATGTATGTTGTATGTATGTAAGTATGTAAGTATGTATGTATGTTAGTATGTTAGTATGTATGTATGTAAGTATGTTAGTATGTATGTATGTATGTATGTATGTATGTATGTATGTATGTATGTATGTATGTATGTATGTATGTATGTATGTATGTATGTATGTATGTATGTATGTATGTATGTATGTATGTATTTATGTATGTATGTATGTATTTATGTATGTATGTATGTATTTATGTATGTATGTATGTATGTATGTATGTATGTATGTATGTATGTATGTATGTAT
>JABXNX010003858.1:0-21108 GCA_014843695.1 Archivesica marissinica
ACACCAAGTAACCCATTCAACACCAAGTAACCCATTCAACACCAAGTAACCCATTCAACACCAAGTAACCCATTCAACACCAAGTAACCCATTCAACACCAAGTAACACCAAGTAACCCATTCAACAACAAGAAACCCATTCAACACCAAGTAACCCATTCAACACCAAGTAACACCAAGTAACCCATTCAACACCAAGTAACACCAAGTAACCCATTCAACACCAAGTAACACCAAGTAACCCATTCAACACCAAGTAACACCAAGTAACCCATTCAACACCAAGTAACCCATTCAACACCAAGTAACCCATTCAACACCAAGAAACCCATTCAACATCAAGTAACCCATTCAACACCAAGTAACCCATTCAACACCAAGTAACCCATTCAACACCACGTAACCCATTCAACACCAAGTAACCCATTCAACACCAAGTAACCCATTCAACACCAAGTAACTCATTCAACACCAAGTAACACCAAGTAACCCATTCAACACCAAGTAACCCATTCAACACCAAGTAACCCATTCAACACCAAGTAACCCATTCAACACCAAGTAACCCATTCAACACCAAGTAACCCATTCAACACCAAGTAACCTATTAAACATCAAGTAACCCATTCAACACCAAGTAACCCATTCAACACCAAGTAACCCATTCAACACCAAGTAACCCATTCAACACCAAGTAACACCAAGTAACCCATTCAACACCAAGTAACACCAAGTAACCCATTCAACAACAAGAAACCCATTCAACACCAAGTAACCCATTCAACACCAAGTAACACCAAGTAACCCATTCAACACCAAGTAACACCAAGTAACCCATTCAACACCAAGTAACCCATTCAACACCAAGTAACCCATTCAACACCAAGTAACCCATTCAACACCAAGTAACCCATTCAACACCAAGTAACCCATTCAACACCAAGTAACTCATTCAACACCAAGTAACCCATTCAACACCAAGTAACCCATTCAACACCAAGTAACCCATTAAACACCAAGTAACACCAAGTAACCCATTCAACACCAAGTAACCCATTCAACACCAAGTAACACCAAGTAACCCATTCAACACCAAGTAACCCATTCAACACCAAGTAACCCATTCAACACCAAGTAACCCATTCAATGCCAAGTAACCCATTCAACACCAAGTAACCCATTCAACACCAAGTAACCCATTCAACACCAAGTAACCCATTCAACACCAAGTAACCCATTCAACACCAAGTAACCCATTCAACACCAAGTAACCCATTCAACACCAAGTAACTCATTCAACACCAAGTAACCCATTCAACACCAAGTAACCCATTCAACACCAAGTAACCCATTAAACACCAAGTAACACCAAGTAACCCATTCAACACCAAGTAACCCATTCAACACCAAGTAACACCAAGTAACCCATTCAACACCAAGTAACCCATTCAACACCAAGTAACCCATTCAACACCAAGTAACCCATTCAATGCCAAGTAACCCATTAAACACCAAGTAACACCAAGTAACCCATTCAACACCAAGTAACACCAAGTAACCCATTCAACATCAAGTAACTCATTCAACACCAAGTAACATCAAGTAACCCATTCAACACCAAGTAACCCATTCAACACCAAGTAACCCATTCAACAACAAGAAACCCATTCAACACCAAGTAACACCAAGTAACACCAAGTAACCCATTCAACACCAAGTAACTCATTCAACACCAAGTAACCCATTCAACACCAAGTAACCCATTCAACACCAAGTAACTCATTCAACACCAAGTAACACCAAGTAACCCATTCAACACCAAGTAACCCATTCAACACCAAGTAACCCATTCAACACCAAGTAACCCATTCAATGCCAAGTAACCCATTCAACACCAAGTAACCCATTCAACACCAAGTAACCCATTCAACACCAAGTAACTCATTCAACACCAAGTAACACCAAGTAACCCATTCAACACCAAGTAACACCAAGTAACCCATTCAACACCAAGTAACCCATTCAACACCAAGTAACCCATTCAATGCCAAGTAACCCATTCAACACCAAGTAACCCATTCAACACCAAGTAACCCATTCAACACCAAGTAACTCATTCAACACCAAGTAACACCAAGTAACCCATTCAACACCAAGTAACTCATTCAACACCAAGTAACACCACGTAACCCATTCAACACCAAGTAACACCAAGTAACCCATTCAACACCAAGTAACTCATTCAACACCAAGTAACACCACGTAACCCATTCAACACCAAGTAACTCATTCAACACCAAGTAACACCACGTAACCCATTCAACACCAAGTAACCCATTCAACACCAAGTAACACCAAGTAACCCATTCAACACCAAGTAACTCATTCAACACCAAGTAACTCATTCAACACCAAGTAACCCATTCAACACCAAGTAACTCATTCAACACCAAGTAACACCACGTAACCCATTCAACACCAAGTAACTCATTCAACACCAAGTAACACCAAGTAACCCATTCAACACCAAGTAACTCATTCAACACCAAGTAACTCATTCAACACCAAGTAACTCATTCAACACCAAGTAACTCATTCAACACCAAGTAACTCATTCAACACCAAGTAACTCATTCAACACCAAGTAACACCAAGTAACCCATTCAACACCAAGTAACTCATTCAACACCAAGTAACCCATTAAACATCAAGTAACCCATTCAACACCAAGTAACCCATTCAACATCAAGTAACCCATTCAACACCAAGTAACCCATTCAACACCAAGTAACCCATTCAACACCAAGTAACCCATTCAACACCAAGTAACACCAAGTAACACCAAGTAACACCAAGTAACCCATTCAACACCAAGTAACCCATTCAACACCAAGTAACACCAAGTAACCCATTCAACACCAAGTAACCCATTCAACACCAAGTAACCCATTCAACACCAAGTAACCCATTCAACATCAAGTAACCCATTCAACATCAAGTAACACCAAGTAACCCATTCAACACCAAGTAACCCATTCAACATCAAGTAACCCATTCAACATCAAGTAACCCATTCAACACCAAGTAACCCATTCAACATCAAGTAACCCATTCAACACCAAGTAACCCATTCAACACCAAGTAACTCATTCAACACCAAGTAACACCACGTAACCCATTCAACACCAAGTAACTCATTCAACACCAAGTAACACCAAGTAACCCATTCAACACCAAGTAACCCATTCAACATCAAGTAACCCATTCAACATCAAGTAACCCATTCAACACCAAGTAACCCATTCAACACCAAGTAACCCATTCAACACCAAGTAACCCATTCAACACCAAGTAACCCATTCAACACCAAGTAACATCAAGTAACCCATTCAACACCAAGTAACCCATTCAACACCAAGTAACCCATTCAACACCACGTAACCCATTCAACACCAAGTAACATCAAGTAACCCATTCAACACCAAGTAACCCATTCAACACCAAGTAACCCATTCAACACCAAGTAACACCAAGTAACCCATTCAACAACAAGAAACCCATTCAATGCCAAGTAACCCATTCAACATCAAGTAACCCATTCAACATCAAGTAACCCATTCAACACCAAGTAACCCATTCAATGCCAAGTAACCCATTCAACACCAAGTAACACCAAGTAACCCATTCAACATCAAGTAACACCAAGTAACCCATTCAACACCAAGTAACCCATTCAACACCAAGTAACCCATTCAACACCAAGTAACCCATTCAACATCAAGTAACCCATTCAACACCAAGAAACCCATTCAACACCAAGTAACCCATTCAACACCAAGTAACCCATTCAACACCAAGAAACCCATTCAACACCAAGTAACCCATTCAACACCAAGTAACCCATTCAACATCAAGTAACCCATTCAACACCAAGTAACCCATTCAATGCCAAGTAACCCATTCAACACCAAGTAACCCATTCAACACCAAGTAACCCATTCAACACCAAGTAACTCATTCAACACCAAGTAACCCATTCAACACCAAGTAACCCATTCAACATCAAGTAACCCATTCAACACCAAGTAACCCATTCAACACCAAGTAACCCATTCAACACCAAGTAACCCATTCAACACCAAGTAACCCATTCAACACCAAGTAACCCATTCAACACCAAGTAACACCAAGTAACCCATTCAACACCAAGTAACCCATTCAACACCAAGTAACCCATTCAACATCAAGTAACTCATTCAACACCAAGTAACCCATTCAACACCAAGTAACACCAAGTAACCCATTCAACACCAAGTAACCCATTCAACACCAAGTAACACCAAGTAACCATTCAACACCAAGTAACCCATTCAACACCAAGTAACCCATTCAACACCAAGTAACCCATTCAACACCAAGTAACCCATTCAACACCAAGTAACCCATTCAACACCAAGTAACCCATTCAACACCAAGTAACCCATTCAACACCAAGTAACCCATTCAACACCAAGTAACACCAAGTAACCCATTCAACACCAAGTAACCCATTCAACACCAAGTAACCCATTCAACACCAAGTAACCCATTCAACACCAAGTAACCCATTCAACATCAAGTAACCCATTCAACACCAAGTAACCCATTCAACACCAAGTAACCCATTCAACACCAAGTAACCCATTCAACACCAAGTAACACCAAGTAACCCATTCAACACCAAGTAACCCATTCAACACCAAGTAACCCATTCAACACCAAGTAACCCATTCAACACCAAGTAACCCATTCAACATCAAGTAACTCATTCAACACCAAGTAACCCATTCAACACCAAGTAACCCATTCAACACCAAGTAACCCATTCAACACCAAGTAACCCATTCAACACCAAGTAACATCAAGTAACCCATTCAACACCAAGTAACACCAAGTAACATCAAGTAACCCATTCAACATCAAGTAACCCATTCAACACCAAGTAACCCATTCAATGCCAAGTAACCCATTAAACACCAATTAACCCATTAAACACCAAGCAATTGACATGGACTGGTGCACAATATTTTCAGACCAATAAATTAATAAGAAAATTATATATGGACCAGTTCATTTATCAAAATGTCTAAAATTAGTAATATTACTAGCAAAAAGTGCAGATCCTGATAAGACAGGCTCATCTGGATCTACACTTTTTGTAAGTCGATTTTAGGTCTGTAGTAGTGAAAGGGTTAATTTCATCGCTATTATGATATTGTGGACAAATGGAGCTTCAAAGAGAGCTGAACGGAGCTTCAAAGATAGCTGAACGGAGCTTCAAAGATAGCTGAACAGAGCTGCTTCAAAGATAGCTGAACGGAGCTTCGAAGAGAGCTGAACGGAGCTTCAAAGAGAACTGAACGGAGCTTCAAAGAGAACTGAACGGAGCTTCAAAGATAGCTGAACGGAGCTTCAAAGAGAGCTGAACGGAGCTTCAAAGATAGCTGAACGGAGCTTCGAAGAGAGCCGAACGAAAAGAAGAGCATCCTAATCAAAATAAGATTACAATATATTACAGTCAAACCTGTGTTAAGCAGCCAGCCAAGGGAATCCAGATTGCACCATTGAAATTGTTTTCCCGGAGGAGCATCCCCCTGCACCCCTTAGGTGCTCTATGTATACCATTAATTGGCCGTAGCTACGCCCATGTGAACATTGTGACAAATATACAGTCAAACCTGTGTTAGTGGTCACCTCTATTAAGCAGCCAATCAGTATTAAGCAGCCAGTTTCCAGTTTCTCAATATGTTGTTTTATTATACATTTGACCTTTATTAAGCAGCCACCTATGCTAAGCAACCACTTTCTATGATTCCCTTGGCTGGCTGCTTAAGACAGGTTTGACTTTATATACAATGTGGGTCTTTAATTCACACCAAAAACAAGTCAACCACATGATTATAGATTGCATACATTAAAACACGAGGTTATCAATATTGTGGTCATCTTCAATTCTATACTTCTAATAGACTTATCAGTATTGCTGATAAATTCACTATGTTTTGATCAAAGACACCAGTCTGTCGTAACATACCAGAGCTGTGACACTCAGAGAGTTGTGACACTCAGAGAGCTGTGACACTCAGAGATTTGTGACACTCAGAGAACTGTGACACTCGGAGAACTGTGACACTCAGAGAGCTGTGACACTCAGTGAACTGTGACACTCAGAGAACTGTGACACTCAGAGAGCTGTGACACTCAGAGAACTGTGACACTCAGAGAACTGTGACACTCAGAGAGCTGTGACACTCAGAGAGCTGTGACAATTGGAGCACTGTGACACTCAAAGAGCTGTGACACTCAGAGAACTGTGACACTCAGAGAACTGTGACACTCAGAGAACTGTGACACTCAGAGAGCTGTGACACTCTGAGAGCTGTGACAATTGGAGCACTGTGACACTTGGAGAACTGTGACACTCAGAGAGCTGTTACACTCAGAGAGCTGTGACACTCAGCAAGCTGTGACACTCAGAGAACTGTGACACTCAGAGAACTGTGACACTCAGAGAGCTGTGACACTCAGAGAGCTGTGACAATTGGAGCACTGTGACACTCAAAGAGCTGTGACACTCAGAGAACTGTGACACTCAGAGAACAGTGACACTCAGAGAACTGTGACACTCTGAGAGCTGTGACAATTGGAGCACTGTGACACTTGGAGAACTGTGACACTCAGAGAGCTGTGACACTCAGAGAGATGTTCAGAGAGCTGTGACACTCAGAGAAGTGACACTCAGAGAGCTGTGACACTCAGAGAGATGCGACACTCAGAGAGATGTGACACTCAGCTAGATGTGACACTCAGAGAGCTGTGACACTCAGAGAGATGTGACACTCAGAGAGCTGTGACACTCAGAGAGCTGCGACACTCAGAGAGCTGTGACACTCAGAGAGATGCGACACTCAGAGAGCTGTGACACTCAGAGAACTGTGACACTCAGAGAACTGTGACACTCAGAGCGCTGTGACACTCAGAGAACTGTGACACTCAGAGAGCTGTGACACTCCGAGAGCTGTGACACTCAGAGAGCTGTGACATTCGAGAGAACTGTGACACTCAGAGAGATGTGACACTCAGAGAACTGTGACACTCAGAGAACAGTGACACTCAGAGAACTGTGACACTCAGAGAGTTGTGACACTCTGAGAGCTGTGACAATTGGAGCACTGTGACACTTGGAGAACTGTGACACTCAGAGAGCTGTGACACTCAGAGAGCTGTTCAGAGAGCTGTGACACTCAGAGAGATGTGACACTCAGAGAGCTGTGACACTCAGAGAGATGTGACACTCAGAGAACTGTGACACTCAGAGAGCTGTGACACTCAGAGAGCTGTGACACTCAGAGAGCTGTGACACTCAGAGAGCTGTGACACTCAGAGAACTGTGACACTCAGAGAGCTGTGACACTCAGAGAGCTGTGACACTCAGAGAACTGTGACACTCAGAGAGCTGTGACACTCAGAGAGATGTGACACTCAGAGAGCTGTGACACTCAGAGAGCTGTGACACTCAGAGAAGTGACACTCAGAGAGCTGTGACACTCAGAGAGATGCGACACTCAGAGAGATGTGACACTCAGCGAGATGTGACACTCAGAGAGCTGTGACACTCAGAGAGATGTGACACTCAGAGAGCTGTGACACTCAGAGAGCTGCGACACTCAGAGAGATGCGACACTCAGAGAGATGTGACACTCAGAGAACTGTGACACTCAGAGAACTGTGACACTCAGAGAACTGTGACACTCAGAGCGCTGTGACACTCAGAGAACTGTGACACTCAGAGAGCTGTGACACTCCGAGAGCTGTGACACTCAGAGAGCTGTGACATTCGAGAAAACTGTGACACTCAGAGAGATGTGACACTCAGAGAGCTGCGACACTCAGAGAGCTGTGACACTCAGAGAGCTGTGACACTCAGAGAACTGTGACACTCAGAGAACTGTGACACTCAGAGAGCTGTGACACTCAGAGAACTGTGACACTCAGAGAACTGTGACACTCAGAGAACTGTGACACTCAGAGCGCTGTGACACTCAGAGAACTGTGACACTCAGAGAGCTGTGACACTCCGAGAGCTGTGACACTCAGAGAGCTGTGACATTCGAGAAAACTGTGACACTCAGAGAGATGTGACACTCAGAGAGCTGCGACACTCAGAGAGCTGTGACACTCAGAGAGCTGTGACACTCAGAGAACTGTGACACTCAGAGAACTGTGACACTCAGAGAGCTGTGACACTCAGAGAACTGTGACACTCAGAGAACTGTGACACTCAGAGAACTGTGACACTCAGAGCGCTGTGACTCTCAGAGAGCTGTGACACTCAGAGAGCTGTGACACTCAGAGAACTGTGACACTCAGAGAAATGTGACACTCAGAGAGCTGTGACATTCAGAGAGCTGTGACAATTGGAGCACTGTGACACTTGGAGAGAAGTGACACTCAGAGAACTGTGACACTTAGAGCGCTGTGACACTCAGAGAACTGTGACACTCAGAGAGCTGTGACACTCCGAGAGCTGTGACACTCAGAGAGCTGTGACATTCGAGAAAACTGTGACACTCAGAGAGATGTGACACTCAGAGAGCTGCGACACTCAGAGAGCTGTGACACTCAGAGAGCTGTGACACTCAGAGAACTGTGACACTCAGAGAACTGTGACACTCAGAGAGCTGTGACACTCAGAGAACTGTGACACTCAGAGAACTGTGACACTCAGAGAACTGTGACACTCAGAGCGCTGTGACTCTCATAGAGCTGTGACACTCAGAGAGCTGTGACACTCAGAGAGCTGTGACATTGGAGATGTGACACTTGGAGAGGTGACACTCAGAGAGCTGTGACACTCAGAGAACTGTGACACTCAGAGAGCTGTGACATTCAGAGAGCTGTGACAATTGGAGCACTGTGACACTTGGAGAGAAGTGACACTCAGAGAGCTGTGACACTCAGAGAACTGTGACACTCAGAGAGCTGTGACACTCAGAGAGCTGTGACACTCAAAGAGCTGTGACACTCCGAGAGCTGTGACACTCAGAGAGCTGTGACATTCGAGAAAACTGTGACACTCAGAGAGATGTGACACTCAGAGAGCTGCGACACTCAGAGAGCTGTGACACTCAGAGAGCTGTGACACTCAGAGAACTGTGACACTCAGAGAACTGTGACACTCAGAGAGCTGTGACACTCAGAGAACTGTGACACTCAGAGAACTGTGACACTCAGAGAACTGTGACACTCAGAGCGCTGTGACTCTCAGAGAGCTGTGACACTCAGAGAGCTGTGACACTCAGAGAACTGTGACACTCAGAGAAATGTGACACTCAGAGAGCTGTGACATTCAGAGAGCTGTGACAATTGGAGCACTGTGACACTTGGAGAGAAGTGACACTCAGAGAGCTGTGACACTCAGAGAACTGTGACACTCAGAGAACTGTGACACTCAAAGAGCTGTGACACTCAGAGAGCTGTGACACTCAGAGAACTGTGACACTCAGAGAACTGTGACACTCAGAGAGCTGTGACACTCAGAGAGCTGTGGCACTCAGAGAACTGTGACACTCAGAGAGCTGTGACACTCAGAGAACTGTGACACTCAGAGAACTGTGACACTCAGAGAGCTGTGACACTCAGAGAGATGTTCAGAGAGCTGTGACACTCATGTGACACTCAGAGAAGTGACACTCAGAGAGCTGTGACACTCAGAGAGATGCGACACTCAGAGAGATGTGACACTCAGCTAGATGTGACACTCAGAGAGCTGTGACACTCAGAGAGATGTGACACTCAGAGAGCTGTGACACTCAGAGAGCTGCGACACTCAGAGAGCTGTGACACTCAGAGAGATGCGACACTCAGAGAGCTGTGACACTCAGAGAACTGTGACACTCAGAGAACTGTGACACTCAGAGCGCTGTGACACTCAGAGAACTGTGACACTCAGAGAGCTGTGACACTCCGAGAGCTGTGACACTCAGAGAGCTGTGACATTCGAGAGAACTGTGACACTCAGAGAGATGTGACACTCAGAGAACTGTGACACTCAGAGAACAGTGACACTCAGAGAACTGTGACACTCAGAGAGTTGTGACACTCTGAGAGCTGTGACAATTGGAGCACTGTGACACTTGGAGAACTGTGACACTCAGAGAGCTGTGACACTCAGAGAGCTGTTCAGAGAGCTGTGACACTCAGAGAGATGTGACACTCAGAGAGCTGTGACACTCAGAGAGATGTGACACTCAGAGAACTGTGACACTCAGAGAGCTGTGACACTCAGAGAGCTGTGACACTCAGAGAGCTGTGACACTCAGAGAGCTGTGACACTCAGAGAACTGTGACACTCAGAGAGCTGTGACACTCAGAGAGCTGTGACACTCAGAGAACTGTGACACTCAGAGAGCTGTGACACTCAGAGAGATGTGACACTCAGAGAGCTGTGACACTCAGAGAGCTGTGACACTCAGAGAAGTGACACTCAGAGAGCTGTGACACTCAGAGAGATGCGACACTCAGAGAGATGTGACACTCAGCGAGATGTGACACTCAGAGAGCTGTGACACTCAGAGAGATGTGACACTCAGAGAGCTGTGACACTCAGAGAGCTGCGACACTCAGAGAGATGCGACACTCAGAGAGATGTGACACTCAGAGAACTGTGACACTCAGAGAACTGTGACACTCAGAGAACTGTGACACTCAGAGCGCTGTGACACTCAGAGAACTGTGACACTCAGAGAGCTGTGACACTCCGAGAGCTGTGACACTCAGAGAGCTGTGACATTCGAGAAAACTGTGACACTCAGAGAGATGTGACACTCAGAGAGCTGCGACACTCAGAGAGCTGTGACACTCAGAGAGCTGTGACACTCAGAGAACTGTGACACTCAGAGAACTGTGACACTCAGAGAGCTGTGACACTCAGAGAACTGTGACACTCAGAGAACTGTGACACTCAGAGAACTGTGACACTCAGAGCGCTGTGACTCTCAGAGAGCTGTGACACTCAGAGAGCTGTGACACTCAGAGAACTGTGACACTCAGAGAAATGTGACACTCAGAGAGCTGTGACATTCAGAGAGCTGTGACAATTGGAGCACTGTGACACTTGGAGAGAAGTGACACTCAGAGAACTGTGACACTTAGAGCACTGTGACACTCAGAGAACTGTGACACTCAGAGAGCTGTGACACTCCGAGAGCTGTGACACTCAGAGAGCTGTGACATTCGAGAAAACTGTGACACTCAGAGAGATGTGACACTCAGAGAGCTGCGACACTCAGAGAGCTGTGACACTCAGAGAGCTGTGACACTCAGAGAACTGTGACACTCAGAGAACTGTGACACTCAGAGAGCTGTGACACTCAGAGAACTGTGACACTCAGAGAACTGTGACACTCAGAGAACTGTGACACTCAGAGCGCTGTGACTCTCATAGAGCTGTGACACTCAGAGAGCTGTGACACTCAGAGAACTGTGACACTCAGAGAAATGTGACACTCAGAGAGCTGTGACATTCAGAGAGCTGTGACAATTGGAGCACTGTGACACTTGGAGAGAAGTGACACTCAGAGAGCTGTGACACTCAGAGAACTGTGACACTCAGAGAGCTGTGACACTCAGAGCTGTGACACTCAGAGAGCTGTGACACTCAGAGAGCTGTGACACTCAGAGAGCTGTGACACTCAGAGAACTGTGACACTCAGAGAGCTGTGACACTCAGAGAGATGTGACACTCAGAGAGCTGTGACACTCAGAGAGCTGTGACACTCAGAGAAGTGACACTCAGAGAGCTGTGACACTCAGAGAGATGCGACACTCAGAGAGATGTGACACTCAGCGAGATGTGACACTCAGAGAGCTGTGACACTCAGAGAGATGTGACACTCAGAGAGCTGTGACACTCAGAGAGCTGCGACACTCAGAGAGATGCGACACTCAGAGAGATGTGACACTCAGAGAACTGTGACACTCAGAGAACTGTGACACTCAGAGAGCTGTGACACTCCGAGAGCTGTGACACTCAGAGAACTGTGACACTCAGAGAGCTGTGACACTCCGAGAGCTGTGACACTCAGAGAGCTGTGACATTCAGAGAACTGTGACACTCAGAGAGATGTGACACTCAGAGAACTGTGACACTCAGAGAACAGTGACACTCAGAGAACTGTGACACTCAGAGAGTTGTGACACTCTGAGAGCTGTGACAATTGGAGCACTGTGACACTTGGAGAACTGTGACACTCAGAGAGCTGTGACACTCAGAGAGCTGTTCAGAGAGCTGTGACACTCAGAGAGATGTGACACTCAGAGAGCTGTGACACTCAGAGAGATGTGACACTCAGAGAACTGTGACACTCAGAGAGCTGTGACACTCAGAGAGCTGTGACACTCAGAGAGCTGTGACACTCAGAGAGCTGTGACACTCAGAGAACTGTGACACTCAGAGAGCTGTGACACTCAGAGAGCTGTGACACTCAGAGAACTGTGACACTCAGAGAGCTGTGACACTCAGAGAGATGTGACACTCAGAGAGCTGTGACACTCAGAGAGCTGTGACACTCAGAGAAGTGACACTCAGAGAGCTGTGACACTCAGAGAGATGCGACACTCAGAGAGATGTGACACTCAGCGAGATGTGACACTCAGAGAGCTGTGACACTCAGAGAGATGTGACACTCAGAGAGCTGTGACACTCAGAGAGCTGGACACTCAGAGAGTGGACACTCAGAGAGTGTGACACTCAGAGAACTGTGACACTCAGAGAACTGTGACACTCAGAGACTGTGACACTCAGAGGCTGTGACACTCAGAGAACTGTGACACTCAAGAGCTGTGACACTCCGAGAGCTGTGACACTCAGAGAGCTGTGACATTCGAGAAAACTGTGACACTCAGAGAGATGTGACACTCAGAGAGCTGCGACACTCAGAGAGCTGTGACACTCAGAGAGCTGTGACACTCAGAGAACTGTGACACTCAGAGAACTGTGACACTCAGAGAGCTGTGACACTCAGAGAACTGTGACACTCAGAGAACTGTGACACTCAGAGAACTGTGACACTCAGAGCGCTGTGACTCTCAGAGAGCTGTGACACTCAGAGAGCTGTGACACTCAGAGAACTGTGATGGTGTGTGAGAGCTGTGACATTCAGAGAGCTGTGACATTGGAGCTGTGAATTGGAGAGGTGACACTCAGAGACTGTGACACTAGAGCTGTGACACTCAGAGACTGTGACACTCAAGAGCTGTGACACTCGAGAGCTGTGACACTCAGAGAGCTGTGACATTCAGAAAACTGTGACACTCAGAGAGTGTGACACTCAGAGAGCTGGACACTCAGAGAGCTGTGACACTCAGAGAGCTGTGACACTCAGAGAACTGTGACACTCAGAGAACTGTGACACTCAGAGAGCTGTGACACTCAGAGAACTGTGACACTCAGAGAACTGTGACACTCAGAGAACTGTGACACTCAGAGCGCTGTGACACTCAGAGAGCTGTGACACTCAGAGAGCTGTGACACTCAGAGAACTGTGACACTCAGGATGTGACACTCAGAGCTGTGACATCAGAGCTGGACATGAGCTGTGACACTAAGATGACACTCAGAGAGCTGTGACACTCAGAGAACTGTGACACTCAGAGAGCTGTGATACTCAGAGAGCTGTGACACTCAGAGAGCTGTGACACTCAGAGAACTGTGACACTCAGAGAGCTGTGACACTCAGAGAACTGTGACACTCAGAGAGCTGTGACACTCAAAGAGCTGTGACACTCAGAGAGCTGTGATACTCAGAGAACTGTGACACTCAGAGAGCTGTGACACTCAGAGAACTGTGACACTCAGAGAGCTGTGACACTCAGAGAACTGTGACACTCAGAGAGCTGTGACACTCAGAGAACTGTGACACCCAGAGAACTGTGACACTCAGAGAGCTGTGACACTCAGATAGCTGTGACACTTGGAGAGAAGTGACAAAGATCTCATCACAGTGAGAACTGCGTCACAATGAGAGCCATGATGTTCGGAGGAATGTGACACTCGGTGAGCTGTGACACACAAACTGACATTCGGATAACTGTGCATGACACTCAAATATTTAGCTTATTATAATTACAAATAATCGATGACGGTCTTGTGAATGGAGCTTGAAGCAGATTAGACAGAGATTTCTGTTTTAATAATGTTTATATGTTATGAATTATTATGCATACTTTTAGTTGTTAAAATAATGACAGTCAAAGGGGATCATGATAGCCCCTGCAAAACTACATAGGGGATTACGATAGCCCCTGTCATTTTCCAGCAGATTATGAACTGAAGGGATTTTGATATACACTTGTCATTTAATTTTACAATTAATTTTTTAATATATTACAGTCAAACCTGTGTTAGTGGTCACCTCCATTAAGCAGCCATCCTGTATTAAGCAACCAGTTTCTATATTCCCAATATGTTGCTTTATTATACATTTGACCTCTATTAAGCAACCACCTGTACTAAGCAACCACTTTCTGTGATTCCCTTGGCTGGCTGCTTAAGACAGGTTTGACTGTAGTTTGCATTTATCATCTGTTGCTTCACAGATAAGATCTAAATCACTATCCCTTGAAGCAATTACGGTATCTTATCAATTACCGCTCTTGGATATTACCCACGATGCTCCATGATTACTTGCCATGATCATCCATAGACACGTTTAAATTACGTGCACCCCGAAGATTACTGAAAACAGGTGGAGACGGATGATCTCTATCCATATTATGCACCCGGTGGCCATCTTTCAAACATTTTGGTCAGTACACGGACACATCCCCTCCCACCACGGACACACCCCCTCCCGCCACGGACACACCCCCTCCCACCACGGATACACCCCCTCCCACCACGGACACTCCCCCTCCCGCCACAGACACTCCCCCTCCAGCCACGGACACTCCCCCTCCCGCCACGGACACTCCCCCTCCCACCATGGACACTCCCCCTCCTGCCACAGACACACCCCTCCCACCACGGACACACACCCTCCCTCCCTAAGCTCAAAATCATGAGTAAATGGCTGAACTCATATACAATGGAAGCTCATACTCCACCTATTTAAAATGCACTTGGTCATTGAATGATCAAGCACTTGACCAACTTACCATCCCAGTTCATATAACAGAAGTTTTCGAACACTTTTTCAAAATCATGCAACGTTGGCAAAATTGTGTAAAAACAATGGAAAATCTACCAGCGTGGGAGTAATGTATTTCTCAAATAGGATTGGATACGAAATATAACTTTAAATTTTAAAAGGATAGGTGAACAAATTGAAGTATCGAAAAAGCCCGAGGTTAATGTTGATTCTCCACATAGGGGTCTCAGCAGGAATATCTCGGTAATATGACAGTATCTTATCCCGTAGCAGTAATTGTAAACATAGCTTCCCTCGATAAGCCTAATTACATCAGTTTAAAGTGCTGCTCTTATAAATCTGTTCATTACCAACAGAGGCTTATATATTGTAAATACTAAATACAGACTGATACTATAAACAAAAGAAATTTATCAAGTGGCCCGGAATCATTTTTTATATGAAATTATATAATTTTACAAATATGAAACATTGTGAGTAGTGATATGCCCTTAGTTTCAGTACAAGTAAATGTTCAAAGTGAGACATTCTTCTCAATGTTGCATCAAAGGAAACGTGTTGAGTCATGCTCTACATTCACCAAGCCTCCTTTTTACACAGGATTGGCCATTGGAGGCTCTGTGATGTAATGGATACGGTGTCTGTTCCGTAACTGACGGATTGCTAGGTTGACTCCCACCAGAACCACGGAGGTTATATCCTTTTAGACAAGGCACATAAATCCAAATTTCCTCTTCTCTCTCAGTCATGACAATTCGATCAGGAATGAGGTCTCAAGAGCGATTAATGTTGTAACAACTTATTTCGAAATAAATTATAATTATTGAACTAAAATATATTTATATATCATATGTGGTTCTCCTCTCTACATTCAAATTTTTGGCTTAAAAGCCTTTTTCAAAGTTTCAAACAAAAATCCGGCTAATTCATTTTCTTTAAGATTGTTATAAAATATATTTGTCATTATGGTATTAGTTTATACAAATTTATTTTAGCTCGATTGCGAAACAAGTTATTTCAACTTATATAAATCACTCTCGAGACCTCATTCCTGATGGAATCCATCGCCACGAGGGAGAGAGAAGAGGCAACGTGGAATTTAAATGCCTTGCCTAAGGGCACAATCATAACGGCTCCTGTGGGGCTCGAACTCCGGACCTTTCGCACCTGAAGCGAATGCGCATTATGGTATTGAAGAAGAATCGTACAAATAACACACTAACGTACATAATTCTATATATCAGCTTGTTGCTAATTCATTGTCTGTCTGTCAACCAGCCCACCCGCTCGCCCACCTGCCAGCTTCTTTTTTTCCATTAATTTCCCCTATTGACCCAGACTATTTATAGACTGAACAAAAATTGCTCAGTACCAAGTTTGATCATATTCGGACTATTAGTTTCAGGAGACACTGTTTAAACGCTAGTATTTACTGTCCATACTCACCTATAATGCGATCTCGCCTATAAGACGACACCCCTACTTTGGTCCTGAAATCTGTGGGTTTTTGCAAGCACTAGCATATAAGATAGGTTGATATAAAAATAGGCACCAGACTGGCAACCTTAGCCAGTGCAAGAAATGCTTAGTGTCCGAGTGCATTCTTTAACACACTTTTAAATATTTGTTTATACTCAATTATAAGACAGGAAGCCACTTTGAGGCCATAATCTGGTGGTAAGAGACTTCTCTTATAGGTGAATATGGACAGTATGCCTTATCATAAACTGCACACAGTTGACATGGATACTTTAGTTGGAGATGCTCCTCTTATAGGTGAATATGGACAGTATGCCTTATCATAAACTGCACACAGTTGGCATGGATACTTTAGTTGGAGATGCTCCTCTTATAGGCAGTATGGACAGTATGCCTTATCATAAACTGCACACAGTTGGCATGGATACTTTAGTTGGAGATGCTCCTCTTATAGGCAGTATGGACAGTATGCCTTATCATAAACTGCACACAGTTGGCATGGATACTTTAGTTGGAGATGCTCCTCTTATAGGCAGTATGGACAGTATGCCTTATCATAAACTGCACACAGTTGGCATGGATACTTTAGTTGGAGATGCTCCTCTTATAGGCAGTATGGACAGTATGCCTTATCATAAACTGCACACAGTTGGCATGGATACTTTAGTTGGAGATGAGGTGTTGCTTAACGTTTCCTTTTTACATTGATAAAGTGACAGGGTGTTTCCAACTATTAGTTTGACAAAATACTGCCTTATTGTTCAATAAGAGATGCTGTTTAATACAACTGCAGACAGTGACAGGTAGAGGCTGGATGACTCCCGCCCACAATAATAGCTTACCAATTAAATATCCCTCTTCTTTATCGATATTTAACATCAAATTGACATAGCATACCTTATTTAATTTAAACTGATCTCACACTACAACAACTTTGAAATTGCAGTTTTATTTTAATAATAATAAGTAAATTTTTGAATATCTGCCAAAAACTTTGATTTTGTGTGAACTCATTATTTGCTAATTACCTCCCTTTATGACAACACTTTATTACCTCCATTTATGGATTTTATTCCATAAACTTTTGTAAGTGGCTGTTTGCTAAATATGAATAAAAAATTAATATATTTATATTTGAAGATGGAGTCATGGAATTTCATTAGAATTGTGTATGTATGTATAACGGCTTCGAAAATTTTCAAAACCAAATCGGTCCGGGCCGAAATCGAGTCAGTACCCCCCCATCATGTCCTGCCAATATGTTTGCACCCCCCACCCCCCCCCCCATAAAATCGTAAGTAAGTAAACCCAATTTGCTTTTTTTGCTTTATTTCCATGCTGTCACCAGTCAATTATATTTAAAAATCGCATGTATGTTCAGGACAAACTGTACTTTACCCGTTACTATAGGTCTGGTAAATTTTCCTTTTGTCTAATAATAGTTTTAAGTGTACGGCATTTAAAAATAAATGAATGGTAGGACATTTTGATAGAGGTAAATTTTATCTAGTCACCTGTATCACCGGTGGAAGCGGGTGAACTCGGCCCAAATCGAACTCGGTCCCGTCAAACTATATTATATCAACTGCATTTGACTCTTTAAACATCACAGATATACTGCGTTGTGCCATTTCAATATTGAATTGAAGGGCGCTGTACAATAAAAATACTAAACATTATATACCCGTTGTATATTTTGAGTACAAACGGATTTTCGGATTTCTATTTAAAATATTAATTATTATTTAATTGCAAATTAATCCTAGCACACTTCTTTAATTTAATGCAAACATTTTAAAAACAAATTCTTTATAAAATTCTAAAATAATCGACTGTCAATCATTCAGTCCACTTCAAAGAAACTAACAAATGTCGGTAGTTTTGCTGTAAACATTAAACGATTACCGCACTAATTTCATGTAATTGACATGACATGCATTGATCGCCTGATCACCATGGAGACATGGGACCTCAGGTGGCCTCAGGTGGCAATTATCCAGTTCGATCGTAAATTGGAAACGTGTAAAATGTGTCAACGGATTATACTTACCAAATTAGGTTCGTTATAGACCGATTTCTTGACTTTTTCAACAATATTTTGGACCGATTTTTAAAGGTATTTTGACTGTTAGAATCGGTCTGAAATGATAAAAATCGGTCGAAAACCGACAAACTGGTAATTTTCGAAGCCCTGGTATGTATGTATGTATGTATGTATGTTCCATTAATGTCAAACCCCTTGCAGGGACCTAGATATGTTTTCCTGGGCAAGCTTAGCCGACCTAAGTGGTTAACCAGTACTAAGCAATGTGTGTGAGGTGCCTTGCTCAATGACACTACATACGTGGCGAGTATTGAACCTGGGACCGTTCGATTCCAAATCCGACGCTCTACCACTGGACCACAGACGCCACACTTTGTGTCAATACAAGACATATTCAATTTTGATTTTCACCACATGTGTACTAAGTGTTAAGAACTATGGCTTAAATGAACATTTCAGACAATGACCTATTTTCATGAACTTTGTCACTACAATTACAACAGCTCTCTGAGGGCAATTGTGTTCTAACAGCATATACATATAGCTTATCAGATACTGTAGTTTTGCACAGGGCCTTCAAATAACAAAACAAATCTAGGTTGTAGACACAACCAATTAAACATCAATCACAATGATTTACATATTACATGAATATCAATTATATACCAAAGAACATCCTTTATAAATGCTGATCAGTTCATTACAGGAGTCCCATCAGTATATATACCAGAGAACATCCTTTATAAATGCTGATCAGTTCATTACAGGAGTCCCGTCAGTATAATCTATACCACACATCCTTTATAAATGCTGATCAGTTCATTACAGGAGTCCCGTCAGTATAATCTATACCACACATCCTTTATAAATGCTGATCAGTTCATTACAGAAGTCCCGTCAGTATATATACTGGAGAACATCCTTTATAAATGCTGATCAGTTCACTACAGGAGTCCCGTCAGTATATATACCAGACATCCTTTATAAATGCTGATCAGTTCATTACAGAAGTCCCATCAGTATAATCTATACCACACATCCTTTATAAATGCTGATCAGTTCATTACAGAAGTCCCGTCAGTATATATACTGGAGAACATCCTTTATAAATGCTGATCAGTTCACTACAGAAGTCCCGTCAGTATATATACTGGAGAACATCCTTTATAAATGCTGATCAGTTCACTACAGGAGTCCCGTCAGTATATATACCAGAGCATCCTTTATAAATGCTGATCAGTTCATTACAGGAGTCCCGTCAGTATAATCTATACCACACATCCTTTATAAATGCTGATCAGTTCATTACAGGAGTCCCGTCAGTATAATCTATACCACACATCCTTTATAAATGCTGATCAGTTCACTACAGAAGTCCCGTCAGTATATATACTGGAGAACATCCTTTATAAATGCTGATCAGTTCACTACAGGAGTCCCGTCAGTATATATACCAGAGAACATCCTTTATAAATGCTGATCAGTTCATTACAGGAGTCCCGTCAGTATAATCTATACCACACATCCTTTATAAATGCTGATCAGTTCATTACAGGAGTCCCGTCAGTATAATCTATACCACACATCCTTTATAAATGCTGATCAGTTCATTACAGAAGTCCCGTCAGTATATATACTGGAGAACATCCTTTATAAATGCTGATCAGTTCACTACAGGAGTCCCGTCAGTATATATACCAGACATCCTTTATAAATGCTGATCAGTTCATTACAGAAGTCCCGTCAGTATAAATACTGGTGAACATCCTTTATAAATGCTGATCAGTTCATTACAGAAGTCCCATCAGTATAGTCTGACTGCCATCAATGGATTAGTCTAACATAACCCTGACTTCCATCAATGGACTAGTCTAACATATCCCTGACTTCCATCAATGGACTAGTCTAACATAACCATGACTTCCATCAATGGACTAGTCTAACTTAACCCTGACTTCCATCAATGGACTAGTCTAACATAACCCTGACTTCCATCAATGGACTAGTCTAACATAACCCTGACTTCCATCAATGGACTAGTCTAACATAACCATGACTTCCATCAATGGACTAGTCTAACATAACCCTGACTTCCATCAATGGACTAGTCTAACATAACCCTGACTTCCATCAATGGACTAGTCTAACATATCCCTGACTTCCATCAATGGACTAGTCTAACATAACCCTGACTTCCATCAATGGACTAGTCTAACATAACCCTGACTTCCATCAATGGACTAGTCTAACATATCCCTGACTTCCATCAATGGACTAGTCTAACATAACCCTGACTTCCATCAATGGACTAGTCTAACATAACCCTGACTTCCATCAATGGACTAGTCTAACATATCCCTGACTTCCATCAATGGACTAGTCTAACATAACCCTGAC